>PVJI01018091.1:0-34126 GCA_004026765.1 Micronycteris hirsuta
GAATCCTAGAAAGAAAGTGACAGCACAGTACTGTTGTCCATGGCAGCGCTTGGAATGGGCGTACATTAATGGGAGTTAAGAAATGTTTTCACTACAGTGGAGAGCCTTCACAAAACCAGAACAGAGATATTTCCATAACCTCCTCTAACTGAGAGTTTTATTAATAACTTAATAAATTAAAGAATAACACCCAAACCACGATTTTTAACACATGTATTATTTATACATATTGTCAATTTAGATTTGGAAATGTAGCTATAAAAATTTGAAAAAAACACTTAAAGCATGTACATAGAGTCTAGATGTTTTTAATTACATTTTCTTTCTTCAAATCTTTCAGTGGTTTCCCACTATTCTTAAAATAAAATAAAAACCTATTAGCATGGCCTGCCGGGGTCAGGACTGCATGGTCTCTGCTACCTCCTCAAAATTTTGTGCGACTGCTCTTCTTTTTGATCACTGCTCTCCAGGCAGGCTGCTCTCTTGTATTGTTCCTGGTGTATCCCAAACCCTTTCAAGCCCATGGCCTTAATACTTGTACTTCCCTCCTGCATATGTCTCAGTGCTTCTCCATCACCAATACAACCTGAAAAACGCCTCTTCAGAAAGGCTTCCTGGCCCTCATATCAAAAGCAATCCAATCTCCAACTCTCTAGTAACTCTCTATCATTTACCCTTGGAATTTCCTTCATCTCACTGAATATATTATTATATTAATTTATGGAAAGACTTCTTGAAGTTTAGTAAATTATTTGGACATATCAAATGTTCTGGTAGCTTGAAGATAGCTTGACAATTCAATCAAAAAGCTAGTAGTAGAAGATGTCTCAGAAATGTCTCTTTAATCTCTTTCAATTGTAACATTCCATCAGTAATGTGACTCAACTACCAATTCCAACTATACTTATTTCTGAGTGCCTTTCATCCTGATGGCATGAAGTTTCTCTTACTCGGACTCACCGAAATAGTGAATCAGAATTGGGGGGCAAAGCTCTCACGTAATCCTTTCTTTTGGCCATTAAATGAAGTATCTCACTGCATGCCGTTGGGTCAAATTTCCTTTCTTCTGATCAAAAACACAGCACCACTTTCTAGAGTTGCCTGTCAGCAAAGAGCTATGAAAGGTAACAAGGAGCTACCATTAAAAGAGAAAGGTGGTTAGGCAGCCAAAAAGAGCATAAGAAAACTGTCCCTACTACAGTTGGCAGTATTCCTTTTTTAAATATGAAGAGTAAAAGTATAATTCAGTTTAAATGAACTATCATTGCAACATTCATGAGAAAGACTGAGTCTTTACTAAAATGAAGGAATAAAAGTAAGTGAATTAGAGTATTTTCTATTATCATAGTCATTGGCGTTTTCAGATGACTGGGACTTATGACCCGGGGTAAACAACATGCTATCTAGATGCACAGATACTTCCTAGGTTTCATCAAAAGTGATCATATCAAGCAGATAATTCCTGTTGAGTTTCTTCTTTCATAAGGAGGCTCATTGTAAATTAAATTGCCTTCTTCTCCATTGTAGGTATTAAATTCTGCAAAGCATCTTTCTAAATTACAAGGTCAGCTATAAGCTTGTTGAGCAAATACTCATTTCTTTTGTCTTGTTGAGGATGAAGAGTGATTTATCCAAATGTCAATTCAATTATTAAAGTAGAAGGTGTTAGAATGAATATAGAGCCTCACAAATCTCTGTTGGTTTTGAGTATACCAGGAAAGTATTATTATGTCACCACTAGAAAAAAAAGTCACCTCAGTATGTCTAGTGTAGCTGTTGTAGGTAAAAATTGCTCTATTGGATATTTAAGAGGAAGGGAAATGTAAATACTTTCTAATTCAAGATATTTGTAGAAAGAAAAGAATTTGAGCACACATTTGGGAGCTTGGAAATTGTGTAAATTTCCATTTTATGTTATCAATCATTCATCGGATAAAAGGGTGAAAGTTCCCCAAATATATATATATGTGTGTGTGTGTGTGTGTATACACATTTCATATACATTTCATATGCACACATATATATGTATACATGTGTGTATGTGTGTGTGTGTTTATATATGTATGAAAAAATACTGTGTAAAGCGGTAGTAAAGTTGGGGTAGATAGTGAAAAGCCTTAAGAAGTAGACTTAGGCTGAAATTACAGTCCTGCCACTTCTTATGAGAGAATCACAGATTTGGTCATTTTCTCCTATTAGTCTTTGTTCCATTAGATTTAAAGGAAGATTACACATTCTATCCTGTGAAATTTTAAGTTTGGAAAATAGTCAATGTAAACCACCAAGAGTCAGGTCTGACACTCAATTTATGAAAGCTATTAGACATTAGATGTATAGGATTCACCAGGTTTATCTGGTTCACTTCCTATAATGATCTGAAATCTATGTGCTCAGCTAATGTTAAGACATTTCCAGCGATATTTACCATGTTTTTCCTTAATGTAAAGTTATTTTTTATTTATTTGTTTTCAATTATCATCTTGTAACTCTTACCATTTAATAAGAAAGAGCCTTTGTCTCTCTACACTTTGTTGGGTTTCTGACAGATAATTAATTCATATACATACACACAAAAAAAAACCTTGCTACATTTAATGTGATCATATTTATCAATTCAAATCCATTCATAAAAGCATTCTCCAAAGGGCCAAATAATTTTCAGTAATTGCTTTTCCATTAATCTATAAAAGAATATTGAACCAAGAATGTGTTCCTAATATATGCATATGCTTCTTAACTTTGACAAAATGCCTTATGATTGTCAACTTTAGAACTGAAGGTGCTATTTTAAATGTGGCTATACATCAATAACAAGAGATTAAGGATTTGTAGTCAGTATGTACACAGTTGTCACTGCTTTTCCAACAATAGAGTCTATTTAGAAGTATTTAATTTAAAGATCACTTGTATTTGTTCAATAGGAACTATAACTTTCCTTAAAACATCTTGTTTATTATTGTAAAATTCTATATGCACATTAAAATATTTTAAGAATGTACAACTCAGTGATTAATTACAACGTGACTGCCCCTGTGACTGTAATCCAAAATAATAATGGAACATTCTTAGCTCCCCAGAGGCCATCCTCATTTCCTGTTGCAGACACTGCTTACTATTTCGCCCAATAAAGACAACCATCACACTCACTTTCATTTCTTTAGAGTTTTGTGTCCTAAACACACATCTTCGAAATAATAGTTTTATTTTTATTTTTTAATATATTTTATTGATTATGCTATTACAGTTGTCCCATTTTCCTGCCTTTATTCCCTTCCACCCCACATCCCCCCCCATTCCCCGCCCTTTAGTTTTTGTCCATGGGTCATACACATAAGTTCTTTGGCTTATACATTTCCTATACTATTCTTAACCTCCCTCTGTCTATTTTCTACCTACCATTTATGCTACTTTTCCTCTGTACTTTTTCCTCCTCTCTCCTCCTCCCACTCCCCTGTTGATATCCCTCCATACCTTATATAAATCCATTTAACATTTCATTTAATAAAGGCTGTGTGATGATAAACTTGAACTTGACCTTATCTGAGAAGCACTTTATCTGACCTTCCATTCTAAATGATAGCTTTGCTGGATAGAGTATTCTTGGATGTAGGTCCTTGCCTTTCATGATTTGGTATATTTCTTTCCAGCTCCTTTTTTCTTGAAAGGTCTCCTTTGAGAAATCAGCTGACAGTCTTATGGGAATTCCTTTGTAGGTAACTGTCTCCTTTTCTCTTGCTGCTTCTAAGATTCTCTCCTTATTTTTAATCTTGGGTAATGTGATTATGATGTGCCTTGGTGTGTTCCTCTTTGTGTCCCACTTCTTTGGGACTCTCTGAGCTTCCTGAACTTCCTGGAAGTCTATTTCCTTTACCAGATTGGGGAAATTCCCCTTTATTATTTGTTCAAACAAATGTTCAATTCCTTGGTCTTCCTCTTCTCCTTCTGGCATCCCTATGATCCAGATATTGGGCCGTTTACAGATGTCTCAGAGGTTCCTAAGCCTCTCCTCATTTTTTTGAATTCTTGTGTCTTCCTTCTGCTCCACACTGTTGATTTAAGTCCCAGTTTCCTTCTCTTCCTTATTGGTTCCCTGCACATTTCCCCTCATTTTCTTTAGCGTATCCTTCATTTGTTCATTTATTTGCATCCAGCTTTCTTCCAGTTCTGTGAGCATCCTGATTACCAGTGTTTTGAACTGTGCATCTGATAGGTTGGCTATCTCCTAGTCCCTTAGTTGTAATTTTTCTGGAGCTCTGTTCCGTTCTTCCATTTGGGCCATTTTTTTTCCCTCAGCGCACCTGTTACTTTAAGGGGCGGAGCCTTAGCTGTTCACCAATGTAGGGCAACCTACCTTACTGTGTTGTGACGCTTCCTTCGGGGGCAGGGCCTGGGAGGGAGCAATGGCGCTTGCTCCCTTTACCTCCAGCTCCCATTCACCGCTCCCCCTGCCCCATAAGCTCTCCTGTGAGGCTGGGAGCTGCTCCCAATCGCTGCCTCAACCCCTGCAGGTGCTGTCAACAGGTGGTCCGAGGCTTTTTTTTCCCCTGTGATGATGGGCCTCGTGGTCTGCTCTGCTCCCTAGCTCCTTCTCCTGGTCTATCTGCGCATGAAAGAGGGACTGCCCGGTCCACCAGTCTCAGCCCTGCTGGTTCCAACCGGCTTCTCTGGGTGTGCCAGCCACGGGCTTCATTGAGTGCATGGGCTGAGTTTTGCTTAGGCACGCCAGCCATGAGTCTCTATGGGCAAACTGCAGTGCACTGGCTCCACCCCGCTTACCAGTCTGGATGAATGTGTCCTCTCTAACTTCTTGGCTGTCTGACTTCCACTTGGTTTGATTCTCTGTCCATTCTGGTTGTTTGTTTTGCTTTTTAAATCATTGTCTTTCCTCTTTGGTTGTGAGCAGAGGCACAGTTTGTCCACCTACGTCTCCATCTTGGCCAAAAGTCCCAATAGTTTTATTTTTAAAAACATATAGTAGAAACCATTATATAGAGTCCTTTGTATCTGACTTATGAAACAGGACATTGTTAGGAGTTTTACCCACATTTTGTGTGTATTGATGGGTTGTACAGTTGTTGCTTTGTGTTTTCTTTTTTTCTTAGTTGTTCTAGGTGAATGATTTAAGTTCAGTTGATCTTTTCAAAGAATCAATGTTTGACTTAATTGATTTTATTAGTTTTCTGTTTTCTATTTTATCGATTTTCACTCTAACCATGTTCATACCTTTCCTTCTGCTTTCTTTGGGTGTAGTTTACTTTTCACTTTTTTTGACCCCCAAACATATATTCTTTATTTCAACATATATTCTCAATTTCAAATTTTCTCTTTTTTCAGTATATATTTATAAAACTATAAATTTCCAAGTAAGAAAAACTTTTACTATATAATACATTTTAATGTTTTCTAAAATTATAATTCAACCTAATAGTTTATAATCCCCATCAAAATGTCTTTTTAACTCTGGTTTATTTAAATCTGTGTTGTTTATTTTTAAACTATGTATATTCTTCTGGATTTTTACTGCTATTCTTTCTAATTTAATACCATTGTGTTCAGAGCATGGGCTTTGTAAGAATTTAATTATTTGATGTTTATTGCTACTATTTTTGGGTCCAGCATCTAGTCTATCTTGGGGAAATTTCCATGTGTACTTGACAGTAATTGATATCAATACTTATTAGCTCAAATATTCTAAAAGTTTCATTTATCAATACCAAGTTTGATTGTTGTAAAAACTGAACATCTTCCCTGATACTTTTATTTACTGTGCAGGTGCTGAAAGAAATTTTCATGGTGGGTTTGCCTGTTCTTTTTAGTTGTCAATTTTTTCATTACATATGTAAATGCTGTCTCTATATAGTATCATTTTGTTTTTAAAATATTTACAATTATGAAATTTTTTTCTTTGTCTCTTCAGATCTCTTTGTGTTTAAATCGACTCCTGATATTAATGTAGCCACTCTGGTTATTTTATGTTTAATGGGTGCAGTTGTATTCTTTTCTACACATTTATTTTCATGGTGTCTGCCATTTATATTTAAAGTTTATTTCTTATGAACAGTATAAAAGGAGCTTTCCTTTCAATACAATTGGGGTTATTTAGTACTTAAGAGGACTTTTAATTCAATTTATTTTTATTATACAGATTGATATGTTTGGATTTAAGCTGCCATTTGGTATTACCATTTTTGTTCCTCCGTACCTCTGTTCCTAACTTCATTTTTGCGAATTTTATACAGATAGGACTCCATTTTATCTCTGGCAATTTTAAAATGTATCCTCTTTTTGTCATTTTTAGTGGTTTCTGTAAAGATTGAAATATGTTGGCTTTAGGCCATGTCATCCTACCTTCAGTTAATACACCACCATGAGCGTGCACCTCACAGTGGCCTGTTGTACTAGCCTCTCTCATATTGTGTTCTCTTATCTGCCATTTTACCTTCTGCATATTACAACCCACTCTGTGTTATCTCTATGATTACTTTGAATAATTAATATTTTATTCTCAAATTGATCAATATCATCCTATATTAACTTTTATGCACTATAATCCCCTATAATGTTGACATAATTTTTACTTTAAACAATCAATATTCTTTCAGAGAAATTATTTTAAAAATATATAACTTCTTTTAGCAATGTATATAGTACATATTTGCTAGGAATGAATTTTTTCAACATTTCACTGTGCATGCCTTTATTTTGATTTGATTTTGTAAAATATTTAATAATGATTCTCAAATGTTTTATTATTTATATTTAATATAAATATGTTAGTCCTAATATTTGTTTTACAGTTTTTAAATGTTTTCATCTCTTAAAATGAGCATCCTGTTATATTTTATCCTCTTTTGTTCCTAGTGTAAAGAGAATCATCAGTCATAATTTCATTTCTATGTATGTAATTTTATTTCTCTTATTCCTGTTAGGATTTTCTGTACATTTTTTCTACAGTTTAACTGTGATGGATCAAAATATTGTATTTTTTATATTTAAGTTCTGTGATCTTATCGAACCTATAAGTAAATATGTTTTAATAAAATTTCCAGATTTTATGTTTATTTATATACATTTTAATTAAATTTATTGTAGTGACATTGGTTAATAAATTAGATAGTTTCAAGTATAGATTTCTGTAATACATTATCTGTACAGTACATTTATGTTTACCACAGAAACTCAAATCTTGTTTGGCCAATATATATTTGAGCCCCTTTACCCTTTACACCATCCCTCCCACCCCCTTCCCTCTGGTAACTGCCATGCTATTTTCTGTGTCTATGAGTTTTTCTTTGTCTTTCTTGTTTATCCATTTGCTGCTTTCAGTCTTATATTCCACATATAAGTGTAATCATATGATTCTTCACCTTTGCCTAGCATGATATTCTCAAATCTATCAATGTTGCAAATGACAGTGTTCACCTTTTTTATAGCTAAGTATTGTTGTATTCCATAGTACATATGTACCACATCTTTATCCAGTCATCTGTCAAAGGGTTGTTTCTATGTCTGGGGCACATTAATAACGCTTTAATACACCTAAGGCTTTTTATTTATTTATTTTTAGAGAGAGGGGAAGGGAGGGAGAAAGAAAGGGAGAGAAACATCAATGTGTGCTTGCCATTGTTCACCCCCTACTTGGGACCCTCCCACAACCCAGGCATGTGCCCTGCTTAGGAATTGAACAGGCAACCATCTGGTTTGCAGACCAGCACTCAATCCACTGAGCCACACCAGCTAGGGTTAGTCTATCCTTAATGTTTTGAGGAACTGCCATGCTTTGTATAGTGGCTGTACCAGTTTACATTCCCACCTGCAATGAGTAAGTGTTCCTTTTTCTCTACAACCTCTTCAACATTTGTTACTACTTGTCTTGTTCATAAGAGTCATTCTCACACATGTGAGGTAGTATCTCATTGCAGTTTTAATTTACATTTCCCTAATAGCTTGTGAATTTGTGCATTTTTTCATATATCTATTAGCCATTTGTATGTCTTCTTGGGAGATATGTCTATGCAGGTCCTCTGCCCTTTTTTAAATTGGATTGTGTGTTGTTTTGCTGTTGAGTTATATGGCTCTTTTATATACAGGGTCCTGCAGAAGTAAGGCATGCTTGAGTGTGGTTGTTAGAATAATAATATGGGTGTAATAATTTACAGTTTTAATTTGACCATTTCACCTAAAATGACATATAGTATGCTTGAGTGTGATATTGTTATGTTACAGAATTACATGCTTATAATTTTGTAATGAAAGATTTTGTAATAAAAAGGGCGCTATTTGTACCGATTCTGTTTATCAAATATTAAACCCTTATTATTGGTGGTGTTTGCAAATATCCCTCCCACTTAATGTGTACCTTTTTGTTTTGTTTCCCTGTTCATTTATTGCTCTGCAGAAGCTTTTTAGTTTGATATAGTCCATTTAACTTCCCTTGTCTTTGAGATCAAATCATAAAATCCTGCCTGGCTGGTGTAGCTCAATGGATTGAGCGTGGGCTGCAAACCAGAGGGTCGCCGGTTCGATTCCCAATCAGGGCACATGCCTGGGTTGCAGGCCAGGTCCCCAGTGGGGGCCATGTGAGAGGCAACCACACATTGATGTTTCTCTCCCTATCTTTCTCCTTCCCTTCCCCTCTCTTTGAAAATAAATAAATAAAATATTTTTTAAAAATCATAAAATCCTGTCTAAGACAAGATCCATAAGTTTAGTACCTATGTTTTATTCTATATAATTTATTGTTTCAGGTCTTATATTTAGGTTTGATCCATTTTGTGTTAATTTTTGTATTTGGTGACAAGTAGCAGTCAGTTTCATTGTTTTGCGTGTGGCTTTACAATTTTGCAAGCACTATTCTTTGAAGAGGTTTTGTTTTCTAAATTGTAAGTTTTTGATTCTTTTGTTGAAAATTATTTGCCCATATGCATTTGGGTTTATTCTGGACTCTTAATTCTGTTCCATTGGTCTGTGTGTATGTTGTTTTTTATTTTCTGCCAATACCATGTTGTTTGAGTTATTATCATTTTATTTTTTTTCTCAAGGTTACTTTGGCCATTCAGGGTCTTTTGTGGTTCCATACAAATCTAATATTTTTTTCGTTCTATTTCTTTAAAACATGGCATTGGGATTTTGATGGGAATTGAATTAAATCTGTATGTTGCTTTAGGTAATACAGTATTTTAACTATGCTGATTTTTCCAATCTAGCAACATGGCATAATTTTCTATTTCTTTGTGTCTTTTTCAATCTCTTTTAATAATGTTTTAAAGGTTGCAGTGTATAGGTCCCTTACATTCTTTGTTAAGTTTATTTCTAGATATTTTTCATTGCAATTGCAAATGGAATTGTTTTCTTTCTTTTTTTCCTGAAATTTCATTGTCAGTGTATAGGAATGCAATGGATTTTTGTACATTGATATCATATCCAGTGATTTTACTTTATTTTTTTATTATTATAAGTTTTGGGTGGAATATTTCTCTATATAAAAAATCTGTCATCTTCAAAAACTGACAGTTTTTTCCTTTATTTACAATTTGTATGCCTTTTATTACTTCCTCTTGCTGATTGCTCTGGCTAGGACTTCTAATACTATTTTGAATAACACTGGTAAAAGTTGATATCTTTGTCTTTTTTCTGATCATAGTGGAAAGTTTTTGGTTTTTCACCACTGAGTATAATATTATCTGGGCATTATTCATATATAGCCTTTATTATCTCAAAGTACTTTTCTTCTATAGCCATCTTATTGAATGTTTTAATAATAAATGTCTGTTGTATCTTGTCAGATGCTTTTCCTGTGTCTATTGATATAATGATAATTTTTATTTTTTATTTTGTTTTGGTGATGAATCACATTGGTCAGTTTGCATATGTGCTCCTGGAGCAAACCCCACTTGATTGTGATGTATTCTCTTTTTCTTATATTGTTATATTTGATTCACGGGTATTTTGTTTAGGGCTTTTACATCTGTATTCATTGGAGATATTGGTCTGTGCTTTTCCTTTGTGTGTTAAGCCCCTCAGCTCTGGGTAGGAGGGCAATGATGGCCCTGTGATATGTGCCAGGTGGCACTACATCTTCCTTAATTATCTGAAAGGGTTTGAAAAGGACGCTTATATTTAAGCTTCTGTGAATGTTTGGTTATTTCTTTGAATTTCTTTCTATATTGACATATATTTCATTCAGCATAAAGAATATCTTTTAACATATTTTAAATACAGAGCTACAGGTCAGAAAGTCACCAGTGTTTTTTAAATGTCTTTATCATTCCTTTATTGTTTGTTCTTCTTGTTATAGTTTAATTGAAATCTTTCTATTCATCTCTTACTTAGATTTTTATGGTATAAATTTTAAAACATATACAACTTACTAATTTATATTCAAATTTGCTAATTCTTATTCACTAATTCTGTCTTCTTATTTAATCTGCTCTTAAATCTATTAATTTTGGTTTTCATTCAGTTATAAAATGTTTCACTTCTACAACATAAAATTGTTTTTGTTTAACGTTCTAAGATGTGTCTAAAGCCTTTTTTATTAGGTGTTTATAAATGGCTCAAATTAATGAAATGCTAGCAAAATGTAGCTATTTATAACTATTATTCAATAAATACTGAGCAACCATGATGGCTTTTTGAGTAAATTAACAATTCATACGGGAATTCCAAACTTAAAGATAATATTTGTAAAGCCTATTATAATACTAAGAAATCTAAACATCAAGAAAAGTGGGACAAAGCACAATGGCTTACATCATCCACCATTAAACAAATTATAAAATAATAAAAGTAGATTATGCAAAGCAACCAAGATTAATTGCTGCTAATTGAAGAAAGTCATATAACCAAGTGTTGGTTTCGTTTGTGATACTAATGTCATTTACAAGGTTAATTACTGTGCTACCTCGCAGTCCCCAGTTGTTTTTCATACTGTGGCAGGGAACGTGTGAACAGATGGACCAGAACAACATCTGGTTCGGGTGAGCATTAAGAGTACAGCTGACATCCTTGAATGATTCCCTTCAATTGCATGGTCTCAGGAATAGAAGTAATAAGAGGGACATGGGTGCCAAAATAAACAACTTGATATGTACTGATTAGCCTGTGGGATCTTGCCAAATTTGAGAGTGGATATCATAATCAACATCTAATGGGGCTACGGTAATATTCTTATTAATATAATAGTTTAGAGAATACTTACATTTAACTTAGCCAATTTGTCATTAATATTTTACTTCCCCAACCTTGTTTCCAAACATGCTTATGTATACACATCAAAATAATACCTTCCATTTTATGGAAGGTCACGGTAGTTAACACTTGTAATATCTTCCTTGATCCTCGAAATAACTGTAAGAATTTGATATTGCTACTTGATATCCAAATTAAGAACTGGCACTCAGAATAGTATATCCTAAGTTTAAAAGGTGACAAATGGCAGAACAAGAATACAAAACCACTTATTGACTTTAACCTATTGCACTAAAGTTTCTAATATGTATTAGAAATCGTAAAGCTACAATTTGCAAATTCTTTTCTTACTCTGTTTTTAGTAACATTATAATCATTTTTTCTATTTATAATGGTGTAGGTCTAAGGAATTTATTCCAGGTAAAATACTATTTCAGTTTTATTTTATCTATTAAACATATAAATCTTTCAGTGGCCTGAGTATGCACAACGATGCCATTTCCAGGTTATAACACCTCCTCAGACAATTCAAGGTGAAAATACAAACCTAAAGAACACAGCACAACCTCACTAGAAAAGAGATAGTTGTCAGAAATATAAGAATGTGGTTATTTAAAAAATGCTTTCGAACGGATTCTGTAGTTTGTTTACAGGCTCCGCGTTCTCGCTGAAGGCCTACCCCGTTCGGTTGTGCTCATTACGGAGAGCACAGGCCAAGCATGACATGTTGGAGAGGTGGTTCAAGAGTGAGCTCTCCTGGCCTTAATTTCTCCCTGCAAGGTATAATAGTGCTGCTGTTGTCTTGTCGGGAAAGAAAACACTGAACACCGCACATGTAATTAATTGTCACTGCTGTTGTTATCAGGGAGATCCAGCAAGGCGAGCCTTGCCTGGCTCTGTCGTTTTACTTCAGTCAGGGGTACTTCACAACCTATCCCCTTCTGACTGAGGGGGCTGCCAGCCACTTTCTGTCCTTAGAGTCAACGCTATTTTTGTACCTTTGAACACAAGAAATATATGGAAAGGATGGTTATTCAAGGTTTTTTTAAATTCTTGATTATGGATTTTAGTCATAGTCTTCTTTCTTTTTCAGTCCATCAATATACACGGGTTTTAGAGAAAAATATTTTATAAGGATGATTTCAGCACAGAGAATACGTTAGCAGATGTATCACTAAAATAGGGAATGCCTTTTAAAGAAAAATGGAGATGTATCTGCACCATGGAAATCTAGTTCGTTCAAAGGTAGTATTCATGTCAAGAGGAAAACAGTCGTATGTAGGCTATTATATATTATTTTTTGCCAGGTATATTGAGATGTAATTCACATCTACACAATTCTCCCAGTTAAAGTGTACAATTCAATGGGTATTTTGGTGTATTCACAGTTGTACAAGCATCAGTACATTTTAGGACAATTCCAACACTCCAAAAAGAAACCCTGTGACCACCAGCATCCACTCTCCATTTCCTCCCAATCCCCCAAACCCAGACCCAGAAAATCATTATTTTATTTTATGTCTTTATAGATGTGCCTATTTGATGAGTCATAAGGCACATCTATGTTTAACCTTTAAGGAACCCAAGACTATTTTCCAAAGTGGCTGTACCACTTTAAATTCAAACCAGAAATGTAAGAAGGTCCCAATTGCTTCACACCCTTGTCAACTTCTGTTACTACCTGACAGACTGATGATATCTATTCTAGTCTGTATGAGGTGGTATTTTGTTTGTTGTATTTGATTGCATTTCCCTTAATAGCTAATGATACAGAGCATCTTTTTTACCGTTCATTAGGCATTCATATATCTTCTCTGAAGAAATATCTATCCAGATCCTATATACATTGGGTTTTTTATTTTTGAATTGTAACAGTTCTTGTATATTCTAGATATGGCTCCTAATCTGATATATAAGATCTATCTGGAAAAAGTCCAGCCATTGCTAATATGACAAGAATGGTTTGTGCAACATCAATGAAACCTGGCAGCCAAGGAGAGTGAAATGGAATACACATGCATGAACGATGGCGACTTCACTGTTCTAGTCAGTGGGGTGGTAGACACTGTTAAGTGAACATGTGTACTGTGTGGCCATTGCATTAAAAATGATGGAGCAAGGAGAGCAATGAATCTGCATCAAATTTTGTGTTAAGCTTGAGCATCCCTCCACAGAGAATTTTTGGATTATTCAGAAGACCACAGCTGTGGGCAACTGGTGATCGGAGCTTTGTCATGGCAACACACCTGCTCATGCATTGCATCTCATACAGAATTTTTTGGTGAAACATCAAATCACCCAGGTGACTCAGTCCCCTACAGCCTAGATTTGGCGTCCTTTGACTTCTGGCTTTTCCCAAATCTAAAATCACCTTTGAAAGGGAAGGGATTACAGACCATCAAGGAGATTCAGGAAAATATGACGGGGCAGCCAATGGCAATTGGGAGAAGTGTGTGAGGTCCCAGGGTGACTATTTTGAAGGAGACTGAGGCATCATTGTCCTGTGTACAGTGTTTCTTGTATCTTGTATCTTCTTCAATAAATGTCTCATTTTCATATTACATGGCTGGACGCCTTCGGACAAACCTCATATATTTATAAATATTTTCTCCCAGTCTGTGGGTTGTGCTTTCACTTCCTGATGGTGTCTTTTTTAAGTACAGTACTCTTAATTTTGTTGATGCCAAATGTATCATTTTCTTTGTTATGTTTTAGATAAAACATATATGAAGTTTTTGTTTAACACAAGGTCATAAAGATTTAGTCTCATATTTTCCTTAAAGAGTTTTATAGTTTCAGCTTTTATGGAGATTTTACAATACATTTAAGTTAATTATGGTATATAGTGTAAGTCTTTTCTATGTGAATATCCACTCGTCCCAGACCATTACCTGA
The DNA here is from genome assembly GCA_004026765.1 of Micronycteris hirsuta. Classification (NCBI taxonomy): domain Eukaryota; kingdom Metazoa; phylum Chordata; class Mammalia; order Chiroptera; family Phyllostomidae; genus Micronycteris; species Micronycteris hirsuta. Next base: position 14,086 of record PVJI01018091.1, read on the forward strand.
AGATATTTTTTTCTTCATTGAATCATTTTTGCACCCTTGTTGAAAATTAATTAACCTCAAATATGTGGGTTCCTTTCTTATTCTCAATTATATTCCATATATATGTTCCCATTCACCTCAAGATGTTTGTTTCATATATTTGTAATAGAGTTAGTTTGTCACAGTTTGCATTACATTCAGTAATATGTTAAAACCTAAATGATTTTTTAATTAGCATACATTTGTGCTGTAATACTATATATTTTGGATACATGCATAGTAATACAGGTCTATCATTAAGTCTACATCCTCTCTTCCTGAAACCTAGGCAACCACTGATTTCTTTACTGATGCTATAGTCTTGCCTTTTCAGGAATTTCTTAACTTATTTCTTAATTTCTTTCACTTAGCAATATACAACTAAGATGAATCCATGTTTTTGCATGGCTAGTTAGCTTTTTACTTTTTATTGTAAAGAAGTATTCAATTTTAGGTATGTACCACAACTTGTTTATTAATTCATCTACATAAGAGCACCTGATTGCTTCTACTTTAATTGATTATTGTATTTATTTATAATAATAAATTTATTTAATTGCTTATTTAAATGCTGTTTTTTTTTCTGTGCAAATAATTTTTAAATCCTTTGGAAAAATACTTAGCATTTTCCTTGATTATATTATAAAATTAACTTTACATTAGAAAAATCTCCCAAATTCTTTTTCCAAAGTAGCTGTACCATTTCCATTCCTACCAGTAATGAATGAGAGTTCTTGTCTTGTGTTGTCTCTGACAGTTAGTGTGGGGAAATTTTGGGGGGTTTTGCCGTTGCAACAGGATTATGATTTATCTTAGTTCTGTTTTATTTTTCAATCCCCTAATGACACATAATGTTGATTGTGCCTATTTCCATATGTCTATTTTCCTTCTACATATCTTCTTTTGTGAGTTATTGGTTAAGATTTTTTTCCCTGCTCTTAATTAGGTTTCTTCTTTTATCATTAAATTTGAGTTCTTTGTATATTTCAGACGTCTTATATCAGATATACATTTTGCAGAGATTTCCTTCAGTCTGTAGCTTTTCTTTTCATTTTCTTAATATTATATTGTGTAGAGTAAAAAATAATTTTAGTAAGAAATGACATCCATATTTTTCATGGATTATACTTCAACAGTGTACTGAAAAACACTTCAACAGCTTAATTTCACGTAGGATTTTCTCCAATATTTTCCTCCAGTCTTATTATTTTGCATTTTGCATTTACGTTCATAGCACATTCTGTGTGCCATGTGACATTGTGTCTAGTTTCCTTCTGTTCTGGTGTTCAGTCTAGAGCAAGAGCCGTGGTTTGAACTTCCTTCTGCAGAAGTCACAGGAAGGTGCATACAGGCTTCTTTTACCAACTTAACTAGATGCAGGGGAGAGAAGGAGGATGAGGCTTGCAAACTGTCAATGTTTAAACACCAAAACTGGAGTCAGCTCCTGTACATCTTAATTTCCAAAAGAGTGAGCAGAAGAAAATGGCATGAAGCCAAAAGGATCTGACAGGTATTATTCAAAACAGTTAACTTTATTTGTTTGTTTGTTTATTGTACTTAATGAAATTAAGCAAAACAGAGAAAAATACAGGTTGGGAGTCTTATCATCCTGCCGGATGCCCTCTGATTACAGCTTGGCGAGGACCTCAGCTGTTTCTACATACCCCAAAGACTTCACCGTGCCTCCTGCTTTCAGAGCATTTGGACAATATACCTATTGCCAAACTCAGAGGCAGGCACATAAGCACCCGATAAATTGTGTTAAATAGCATATGGATATATTGATTGAATCAAAGTCGCTGATGCTACAAATACGATCTTTTGTCTTGGGTCTTATAAGTGGGAAATGGCCTTATTTTAGAGTCTAAGCTTACATACTGGACCCTATATCTATAATTACATCCCTATTTTACACCACTGTGCCGGAGTTCCTCCAGATTTCCCACACAAACCCAAGTTACTCTTTAGCTGGAGTTTCACATTCACTATCGCCCATCCTACTAAGGACAGGTGTTCTGCTCTAAAGTCTAATAAATCTACCACCTGAAGCTACCTCCCCACCTTATCCCAACCTGCTGCATGAAGCGCGAGTCCTCAGTATAGTACCTCTGGTGAATCCAGTTTCTTGTTATCATTAACTGTATCCTACCATTTTAATTATTTAGATAATTAATGTTTTCACTAGGATTGCTACATTAGTCTGTTCCCTGTTGTACTATCCAGCCTTTTTCCAAACTCAGCCAGACCATTCATTCTAAACTTTTATTCCATTTGATCATTTGTCCATTTAAAATAGTGTACTAAATCCCCATTAACTTAGTTGAGATCTAAGCCTTTTAGAATAGCATCATTTTTCTTTTTAAAATTCTATCTCTACCTATCTTTAAACAATTTCTATCACATGGCCATAGTAACCTGCCTTGAGACACTGCAACAAAAAGAAGGGAGAGGACAGCTGTGTGTGGTCCAAATAGGCAAACTGATATTCTAGATTGGCACTCTAGAACTTAAATGCTGACACAGTATACTCATAGGTAGCACTTCATTGATAATTTCAGATTGCCAATAAACCACTACGTACTGTCAGTGTAGAGTAATACCGCACGTAGTCACCCCCAATAGGTTTCTTCTCATAGTCTGAAGCTGTAGCCACATCCACATTTCTACTGGTAATAATGGCTGTGCATCCCTGTAGGTCTAACTCCTCTAAACAACATCTGTCCTACAGGCTTCTGCATCCTTCATTCTACATTCTGACTAGAGCTTTTATGACAAATAAGGATGATACCAATAAGAAAAGGAGTGTGAAATATTTATTGAATATTTACTTATTTAACAGACAGTGTGTTTAGCAAAGCTAATTTAATTCTCACAGAAATCATATTGGCGTCATTATCCTCTTTATACCAGATGTACAAACTCAAAATCAGAAAAGTTATTATCTGAGGACATACAGCCATTAAAGAACACATTTGATATTTAAATCTGGTTGTACCAGACTCCATAAGCTGTGTTCTGAAAGTTCTATTACTATTCTACATTGATCTTCTCTCTCCCTTTACATTTTCAGAATTGTTTTAATACTTTAACACTTTAAATTTCATGTCTGTATTATTTAGTGAGATCAATGTGATTATGCTGTTTAAGGTCCAGGTATAAACTCTTTGTACCTCTTTTCTTTCAAGGTCCGTTTTTTAAAGACCTTATAGTTTAGAGCAGCTTTAGATTCACAGCAAAATTGAGTGAAAGTTACTGAGAGTCCCCATGTGCCCCCACCCTACACACACACTCAGTCCCTCCACTATCCATACTCCCCACCAGAGTGGTGTATTTGTATCAGCTGGTGAACCTGCATTGACAGATGATCACCCAATGTCCATAGTTTACATTAGGACTTACTTTTGGTGTTTATACATTCCATAGAGTGGAAAAAAATATATATATAGTGACATATACTTATATTACAGTGTTTTACAGAATAGTTTCAGTGCCCTAAAAATCCACTGTGTTCCACCTATTCACCCTTCCCTCCTCATTCACTCCTGGCACCCATGGATCATTTTCCCATCTCCGTAATTATTGCCTTTTCCAGAATATCATATAGTTGGAACCATGCAGTATGTAGACTTTTTAGATTGCTCTCTTTTACTTAGTAATATGCCTTGAAGTTTCCTCCATGTCTTTTCATACTTGGATAACTCCTGTTTTTAGTGCTTAATAATATCCCATTGTTTGCATATGACACGGTTTATTTATCCATTTGTTTACTGAAGGGTATCTTGGTTGATTCCAAGTTTTGGCAATTACATATAAAGCTGCTGTAAACATTTGTGTGCAAGTTTCTGTGTAGACATCAGGTTTTTTTGTTCATTTGGATGCATATCAAGGAACAGATTGCTAAATCCTATGACACTGCCCAACTGTCTTCCAGAGTGACAGCACCAATTTACCTTCCTACCAGTAGTGAATGAGAGTTCCTGTTGCTCTATATCCTCACCAGGGTGTGGCGTTGACAGCGTTCTGGGGAGAGTCATCCTAATAGGTTTGTCATGTTATCTCGTTATTGTTCTGTCTTTCATTTCCCTAATGGCACACTTGTACCTTTTAAGATAATATTGTTGTTACTCTTACAGGTTTGCTCTACCATGTAACTGCTATATTGTTTTTCTACTTTATTGGGGGGATATTAGTTAATAAAATTGTATCAGTTTAGGTTTTTCCTTACTAGGAAATGTTAAAGAAAATTACCCCTGCTTTGAAGAGTGATACATTTCACTATTTAATTTTCTCATCACTGAAGGCAAAAATCAAAGCGTGAACATCCATTAATACTCACAAGTCAACTATGGGTTTATGAATCTAAATTTTTATATGCTGCAAATATTTACTATGTAAATTTGACATAGTCAATATCTCAATAGTAATGGCAGTTTCTCCGGTGACCTTTGATACAGTTAAGCTTCACGACATGGGTCATTGTTGTCATGAAGGCGTCTGTACCGAAATCTGCTCCTCCTTCCTGTCTAGTGGTTTGGTGTCTTGTCATGACACATGTTATCTTTACACCAAGACAACAGTATTCTCCAATAATTGAGACAGGGAGATACATTGATTAAAGCTATAGGTAATGGGACACACTAAAACTAAAGTGTAGGTAGAGGAAAGGAGTAGAAAGAAGATGATAGAACACTTATTTATTTAATTATTTTATTGCTATTTAAGTACAGTTGTCTCCATTGTCCCCCAACCACTCTCCCTTGCCCCACCCACCCCTACATCCCACCCTCAATCCTAACCCCCTTTGGCTTTGTCCATAAGTCCTTTAATGGAAGAGGATGTGCAATTTCTGAATGCATACATCTCTTCATGGCATTTTACACAGCATTTCTGAAAAATCAAAGTACTCTGCAAATTTTTTCTTTTGCTATATGTAATACTATGCTAACTAAGAGAGGAATAGCTATAATGATAACTTTGCAAAGTAATTTCTAATGTATTATGTCATTACATTTAAATTAAATTAGGTAGTACCCTCATGTTTTTCTTCAATGTTATGTAATACTGGTAATAAATGTGCAAAATGCTAATAATCTGGATATTTCAGGCATAATATCACTGCAGCTAAGAGTAAACATTCCAAAAGCTATTTGAGCTATATTTTTTCACCTTAAAGTCAATTGCATATATCATGGATGAATAATAAATAGATTGAGCACATCTCCAAATCTTATATAAACATTTAATTTTTAAAATAATCAATTGAAGAGGCATGTTGAAAGACTCTATATTGTGCTCTCTGCTTTTTGCACCTGGTTGGCTGCATGAATGCTAATACTGAACAGCCTTGTTCATAAAGGCAACTTGTAAAAGAAGAAAAAACATTACTGTTTTGGTAAAAGAAGCACTTGCCACTGTGTTGAAATTATTTTAAGCAGAATATTCTCATGTTACTTTAATTCCTAGAAATATTGTTTCTGTGTAATATAGAAGTATTTTATTATGTCTCTGGGTGTGTATGTGTATGAGAGAGAGAGAGATGATAGGTGATAGGTAGATGATGGATAGATAATAGATAGATAGATTGATTGAATAGAGTTCAATATATGTGCATGAGGATGCAGCTGGGAGGGGGAGAGATGAAGAGATTATATGTGCAGGTGGCTGGGATAAATGTCAATTAAGACTTATTTTGTATGTATAAAGGTGTTACTACTAGATTGCATAATATAAATTAGTGATAATAAGTAGAAATTTATGCAATAGAAATGAAAATAAAACTAAAGTCCATTGGTTCAAATACATAGAATACATTAATCTTTTTTCAAATAAACTCATAACAAATGTATTCATATTTACTAGTAGGTAGTAAAATTTTACTATTCTTATTTGAAACATTCATAGTTTCATATTAAGAATCATCAGTTTTCACCCTGGCTGGTGTAGCTCAGTGCATTGAGCATGGGCTGCAAACCAAAGAGTCCCAGGTTTGATTCCCAGTCAGGGCACATGCCTGGGTTGCGGGCCAGGTCCCCAGTGAGGGCCATATAAGAAGCAACCACACATTGATGTTTCTCTCTCTCCCTTTCTCCCTCCCTCCCCATCTCTAAAAATAAATAAATGAAATCTTAAAAATAAAAGAATCCTCAGTTTTCATGTTTTAGCAAAATCTTTTGTTAAATTGATCCTCCAGATCTTTCATTATAAAATCTCAAGTGTTTTGATAAATCACTGCTTGGTATTTTGCCATGTTTTTTTTTTTTTTTATTTTAATAAGTTATATGGCATGTGTTCCAGTGAAAAGCATGTAGTTATTGTACCAAAACAAGTTTTATAATTTTATAGTATCTACCAACATTAGTGGATGTAAATTCCCTGCTTCCCTTCAACTCTTTTATTTTATAATTTCACTTTCCTCTGACCTAAGAAAAAATTATCTTGTACACAAAGGGAGGGATAACATAAGTCACCAGAGTAGGACCATTTACATTTTTATTGTTGTTTTGTGCTAATTTCTAATGTGTTTAGTAACCCTAAGGGATGTTTTGAATGCTATTAATATGCAATGAATATACAATGGACAAACTGCTGTGTGACACTGTTTAATTCTTTAGCAAAAAATTCATTTTCTCCTTGTGCTGACCTTTATCCTTTGCTAGGAAATCTATAAACATTGATATGGAATTTGAGACAAAGATAAACTAGAGGGCAAAGCAATACCTTCTTGGCAGTCCTAAGTGTTCATGTCAAGATTTATGGTTTTCAGGATAACTGTTTCCTATTCAGTTATGACTTATTGAATTTGTTTTTAAGCATGGGGACAAAGGCTGGCAAAATAAAGTCTGCAGCCCAAATCGGGTCTACTACCTGTTTTTGTAAATAAAGTTTTATTGGAACATGGCCATACACATTCATGTGTGTGTTTTGTAGGGATTCTTTTATGGTACAAAGGCAGTTCAATAGTTGCTACAGAAAAACCATTTGATCCCCATATTTGCTCGGCTCTTTAAAAAGCTTTGGCCAATACTAATGTAAACAAATATAAATATACATCTGTTTTTAAATATAAATAATTCTTAATAGTGTATATCTTTAAACATCTGTTACTTATATGCCATGTACCAGGTGCTTTTGAGCAATTCAAATTAATTTACCTCATTTAATCTATCCCTTATGAAGTATGCAATGTCAGTATCCCTGTTTTACAGAAAATAAAGAGATGAAGTCCTGGAAACATTGCATAGACACCCAGGGTCACACAGCTAGCACAGGACAAAGTAATAAGACTTGAACTAAAGCAATACCATTCCAGATGGAATCATGTATTTGTACCTCTAATGTTCAACCCAAGTATCTGGAAATAAGTTAGAGTGTGTAATAATATTACATATATTGAATTATCCAGTAATTTTATACTGACATTTGTAGATAATCTATTTTTGAAAAAATTCAGTTCAGAGAGAATTCACATATTTATGTATATTTGTTTCCAAATTTCTGAATTAAGATTTTTTGAAATATTTTCTCCCTTTCCATAGTTTGCCTTTTCATATGTTGATTGTTTCTTTTCCTTTGCAGAAAAATTTTCAGTTTGATAGAATACACTTATTTATTTCTGCTTGAGTTGCTTGCAATTTTGATATCGTAAATCTTTACCAATACTTGTGTAAAAAGTTTTTTCCCATGTTTTCTTTTTTAAATTTTTTTAAATATATTTTTGATTGATTTTTAGAGAGGGGAAAGGGAAGGAGAGAGGGAGAGAAACATCACTGTGTAGTTGCCTCCCATGTGCCCCCTACTGGGGGCCCAACCTGGCCTGCAACCCAGGCATGTGCCCTGAATGGGAATTGAACCAGCTACCCTTTAGTTTGCAGGCCAGTGCTCAATCCACTGAGCTATACCAGCCAGGGATCCCCAGTGTTTTCTACACAAAGTTTTATAGTTTCAGGTCTTACATTTAAGTCTTCAAGACTTTTTGAGTTAATTTTGGTCAGTAGTTTAAAATAGAAGACTGATTTCAATCTTATACATGTGATTATCCAGATTTTCAAACACGTTTTTTTAAGAGACTATCCTTTCCCCATTGAGTATTCTTGACTCCCTTGTCAGATATTAAGTGACTGTATGCATGAGGGCTTATTTCTGACTTGGGAAAATATTTGAACACCATCTATCAGGTAAGGAGTTAATGTTCAAAATGTAAACAGAACTCATGCAACTCAATAGCAAAAACAAATATAAAACAAAACCAAATAGAAACTGGGGAGAAGACCTTAATAAACTTTTTTTCCCTAAAAAGACATATAAATTGTCAAAAGTACATGAAAAGATGCTCAAAGTCAATGCCATGCAAATCAAAATCACAATATCTCCTCAACATCTGTTAGAATGGGGATCGGGGAGAATGTGGTGTGAACTCCTGGGACCTGTTAGTGGAATGTAAACTGGTACAGCCACAATGTAAAATAGTACGATGGTTCCTCAGCAAAGTAAAATAGAACCACCATGTAATTCAGCCATCCCACTTCTAAGTATGCATCCAAAGGAGATCAGTGTCTCAAAAGATACCTGCATTCCCATATCGATTGCATCAGTATTCACAACAGAAAGATATGGAAACACCTGATATCTATCTACAGATGAATGGATAAAGAAAATGTGGTATCTATATCTATATCCATATCCATCTATATATTTAACTATCTATTTTATGTATATACACACACATATATATGTATATTCCAAATGGAATATTATTTAGCCATGAGAAAGGAAGAAATCTTACCATTTGCAACAACATGAATGGACTTGAGGGTACTGTGTTAAGTAAAATAAATCAGAGAAGTACAAATACTATATGATCTCATGTATACGTGGAATCCAAAAAAGCCGAACTCATAGAAACAGAAAGAACGGTGGTTGTCAGGGACCAGAGAATGAAAAATGAGGTGATGTTTGTCAAAGAGCACAAGCATCCACTTATAAGATGAATAAATTTGGGGGATCTCATGTACAGTATGATCACTGCAGTTTACAATACTGTATTGAAAATTGCCTAGAGCCTAGATTTTAAATATTCTTACCAAAAAAAAAAAAAAATACATACATGAGGTGATGGGAGAGTTATTTAATCCTATTGTGGTAATCATTCTGCAATTAATAAACTGTCACATTGTACATCTAAACTTATACAATATGTCAACTATATCTCAATAAAGCTGAAAAAAGTTTGAAATAATGCCTTATATTATAAAACATGGCAGACTTACTAAGAACTACTTAATGCCATGAATGAACAACAGAAATGGAAGGCCTGTATCTAAAGTTGGTAATAAACCTAAAATGCATAGAACTAATCCAAAATGTGAATTTTTGTATAACTAATTAACAGCATAACACACTTTAATGAGCTCGGGACCATGAATCCCTAACTGAACTACTTATTAACTTATTCATGACAGAAAATAGGATTCTTTGGAATATGACTTCTCAACAGTAGCAACACATAAGTGCTATAACAGTAATTAATTATTTGTAAAACTTCCTTTGACTTTACCTGTATTAACATTGTCTGCTCATGAATATTCCTCTGGACATTTTCTGTCTCTCCAAAAGCTTCTGCAGATCAGTTTTCTGGTTCCCTAATAATTATATTAATGAAATGGGCTCTAAAATTCGTTCTTAGAAGACAAGTCTGCTAGTTTAGTTTTGTTGCTGCTGCTGTTTCCTTTGATTTTTGTGTTTTGAAAAAAAAATATGGACCTTCTGTTTACAACTCTAGGAGAAGCATTTTTCATCTACATGTTTAATGTAAACATGACTATCCAAACAATAATAGAGATATAAGGTACAGATATAAAAGGGAAAGAAGGAGGTAAAGGGAAAGACAGTTGTAGGAAGGGCAAGCTAACAATTACTGAATAGAGATGCAGGTCAGTTAGAATTCAATATAAAGGAAGAAATCTTCACTAATCTTTACAAGAGTTTCCTAAATTACTTCCAGATGCAGGGAAGATTTGAAGTCCTACATTTCATCTGGACTCTCTGTTGAATTTCAAATATTACACTTTTATCTAGACAAAGGGAATGACATCATTGAACAGCTCTGATATGAAGAATGAGCAACATTTGTATCCATTATGTGAAAATCTGAGTTCCTAAAATTTTTGGCTAAGTGGAAGTAGAAAATGGAGATTCAGTCATCTGTCAGTTGTGTGCAATCTCTGCAGAGCAGCACCAGTGCATCTGTATAGGAACAGTCTCCGTTCCCTCTTAACATGTACACACACATGCACACACATATGCACACCATACTGAGCAAATGCGACAGTTGTTTTATTCATTGTAGACTGGGAAGGAAATCCACTAGGGAATACTCCACAGGGTAATTAAAACTAACATATTATTTTTTCACTTTGTTTCCAGGCCTTTGGCTTCTAGGGGAAAGGACTCTTACTACCCTAATATTTTCTCATATTTAATTTCTTCACTAATTTTAATTATCTTCTCTCAGGCCCATAATTATTGCTTCTTTTTAAAAGAAAAACAAGTGAAATGGACTTGTTTGCTGATGGCCTTTACCAAGGTTTCACAGCTGGAGCTATTTCAAATAAAAATATTGTTAGTAATTAAATTAAATAGGAACTCCCACCTGTACTTTCCACAAACCTTAGTCCCATCCTTGGTCATCAACTCTAAAATTAACCCTTGTTTAATATTTTGATGGATATTACTTTCTTCACCTCTTGGTTTACTGTAGCATTTTAAAAATTGCATTCAAGAATGTTCTCTACCTGAGTACTTCTCATTCTCCAGATCATTCGAGACAATTACACCTACCAGGAAGAGGGCTCCTTTTCTTTGTGACTGATAGAGTGGTTTAAAACATTATTGGAATCTTTTGAATTAATAGTATAGGATTCTTGGGGTATAAAGGCAAATATCATATGACTTCACTTATAAGAGGAATTTAATGAACGAAACAAACTAATGAGCAAAATAGAACCAGAGACATAGAAACATGGAAGAGACTGACAATGGCCGAAGGGGAGAGGAGAGGAGGATAATGGTGGAAAGAAGGGGAAGGGACTAGTTCAAGAGCATGTATGAATGGACATGGACAATGTGTTCATGGCTCTTGGCTCCAATATTTCTCCATCAGGAGTGACCCATATACCATTGCCCATTACTCTGTATTATAAACTGGGGCTATCTCTTTTCTATACAAAGTTGATTTTCATACCCATTTTCCAAAACTCTACTCATTGGATTTCTTCTAATCCACTGCATTTAAGGCTATCCCATATGAAACTATATATATACAGTGGCCACCAAGCTAAGCTACTGGTGTCCTCATACCATGACCAGGTTCAGAGAATATGCCTATAATCAACCCGATGTACTTTAATATTCTGCCTCCTCCCTTTTTTCAGCACCTTCAGAACCCAATTCATACATACTCTCCCAGGTCCTGTCTGGACATGGTGGCTAGGTTCTGCAGCATACTTCGGATATGGTCATTTCCTTCCTTAGCGGGGCCAGTACTTCTCTACCTGGGATCTTGTGTGACTTGACATTAGTTACTGACTGGTGACTGGGATGAAGGTATATCTTGAGAACTGTGCCAATGTTATTTCATAACAGGCCTTTGAATCTCCTTCGAACAATGGGGGAGCAGCCATTGCAGGGGAGCATTCCATCTCTTCAGGCTTTGAAAGTTCAGAGAAATCTGAGATTTCCAGGTTTTAGGGAGATTCAGCCCAGATATTACCAATTCTAATTCTCAGGACCTCTCATCTGTCTAATTAAGGTCCCTCATCCTTGTCCTACATGACTTTCTAGGCCTCCACAATCTTTCAAATTAAATCCTGGGATTTATCCTTAGCTTTTCTAACCTCAAACTGAAGGGGAGAAGAATCTATATATATTTCCAAGTAGATCTTGTGTTTTTCACACTTTACAGTAAGTTTTTTATTAACCACCCTCTGCTGTTATGTATTAAATGTCTGTTATTGTCTTTGCCTTTGCTATTGAAAGTTATTAAAATTAACACCACTATCTAATCCTACTGTTTCCATAATTCCCATTTTCTGAGAACCTCTGAAATCCCTGGGACATTGCAGCAGCCAGTGACCGTGCATGCCCTTCCCCTGACCTCTCATCCCATTCCATTAACAGTGAAAGCATTATTTAACAAGTGTTCTGTTAATGGCATGCCACGGGCTAATGCTACCCATGGGTCTCTAATTGCCAGCTGTCCAGGGTGTGATTCTGCTCCAAAGTCATATTTTTAAGCTTGCTTCTTTGGACTGCTTATAGTTTTAGGATGGATTCCTTGGGGAAGTAGATCCTGAGATGGAGACTGGTGAGCGTGGAGTTTAGCAGAATACCGTAGGGCACAACACTAGAGGGAGTCAGTGAAAACAGCATTAGGCAGAGGGGAGAACTTGAACTCCAATTCAGCGAGCAAAGGTCCATAGTCAATCCCACGGAAACTCTGAAGCCAGAGTGACATTCAGTCGTCCTGAAATGTGGTAAAAGTCGTGGCTACTTGTACTGTCAGTTAGTCCTTGAATGCAGGCTTTCCTTGGGAGGGCACACAAACCTGAGCAAGGAAATGAGTTCCCTTCGTTTATGCCAGTTCCCAGGTGGAGGCTCAGCTGTGACGCATCAGCTTCCAGCACATCTGGCAGCTGAGTAATGATTCTTTCTTGGTATTGGAGAAACCTAAGCAAGAGAATGTGTCGTTTTTTTTTTTAATACCTCCAAAAGTTTAATACAAAATGAATTTTATAAGATTCAAATTTTAAAATTGAATGATTTATGTGTTTATATTATCATTTCTATTTTATAAATATTTTGAAGGAGATTGGTTGATTTCTATATATCTTTGAGATATGAAAGCATAATAAAATTATACCTTTCACGAAAGCATTGAGGATTCACGATATTTACTCCAGATGATTTTAAATACTATTCATAATTATTAAAACAATGGGATTTCATTGAACTGAACTTGAACTAATCAATGCATATGTATGAAAACTGTGTGTTTTATACACCTCAAACAAATTACTACCCTATACATGAACTCTTCTTTGCCCAGAGTAATCTGAAATTAGTAATCCAAGTAGATCAACCTTCTTTTTTATTAACACTAACTTCTTAATTGAAGACATTTCAAGTCCTGGTGGTTTTGTTGTTTTCATTTGGTAGTTAAGTACAGTCATCAATGAGCTAAGACTATCATTGTAATTGTGGAGTTACCAATCTCCAAATCGAGGCATTTTCCTCTAAATGAAAAGTTTAGACTAAATAGACCCTAACTTATTTAGTGTTGTAGACTCTCCATCACTTGTACCTCTTACATTCAAGGTTAATATTATTGGAGAAAATTGTTTGAGAGGCAGCACTTTTAGCACCATAGCTCCTGGCATTTTGCAACCTCAAATGTAATAAGCTTGGAAACTGCAATTTATGAGTATGTACTTGTGGTGTGAGGAGAACGTGGACAAAAGGTGAGGGTCAACAAATAGAAGGTTAGAGGCAGCAAATTAGCCTGAGGAACACGCATCCAGTGTCTCTTGCTCCTTCCCCTTTTCCCCCTGACAACTGCAACATTCTTTTCAATCAAATATCAACTACGGCAACGTTCTCTACCAGTAAAAAATGTGTGTCAGCACACAACACCCACAGTGACATTTTTAGTAGTACAATTAGATCTAGTCGAAGCAAGCCTGGAGATTTGTTTTCTTTCCTTTATAATGGATATATTTCTAGCAAGATAGCTTTATCATGTTTATGTGTAAGGCCATGGATTTGTTTTTTTTACAAGCATAAACATATCTCCTTAATAAAGCCATTAAGAAATGTTTAATCCATAAATTTCAAATACAGTTAAAATTCACATCAGAAATTACTAAGACATAGAATTGCAGAAATTTTGTTCCATCAGCCAAGAATCTGCATGTTTATGAAGTTTCAAATCCATGAATCACATGTATTGCAGCACACACAGACAGATGTTGACCCCAAATGTTTTCATACCACAGAACTGATGTGAATCCATGTTTTATTCTTCAAGGAATGAGATATTCCGCCGAAGGATTTGTCCCGTAAACTGATGTTTACATTCCTGTGTGCTTATTTGTAATACAAAACAAACACCTGTAGATTAAATGCTATATTGAATATAATTTTTTGTTTTCATTTGTTATTTTTCTTAAAGCAAGCAACAAACTAACCTCATAGTCATATGCTATTTTAGCAATTGTGTGTCCTTTATGCAAGACTTTTTTAGTAAGTTTTTTTTTTGGTTTTTTTTTTTTTTTGTGCCTTCTTTTACCTCTCTTCTCTTTCCAAGTAAATAGCTTGCCCAAGGTTATAAAATTTAAAACTGGTAGAGTTCATGAGTTGGTGTTGGACTCCCAACCCATGTTTTTAAACACTCTGCATTCCAGAGATCAAAGAAAATTAAGCTTTCTATATGTGATCCTAGAGTGGTATGTACACTGCTACCAGTAAACTTTTGATTAACAGACAAATAATTGTATTTCCCTTTACTATAAACTTAAACGCACCAGAAACAAACAAAAAGAAACTTGTCTCAATTTTTATGATTTTATTCAATTATTTCTTTGGATTCTATGGGTCTATCCTTTCATTTTTCCCTCCACAGTACATCTAGAGTTCATAAAAATCTTTTAGTAGCTTCCACGGATCTTCAGCATGTCTACAGTGTTCTGAATGTTGCGTGCAGCCTTCGCTTGCAGTCCCACTGAAACCATGACCGCCCTTGCCTCTGGGACTTCATACATGGGACTCTTTCTGCCTGGAAGGGTCTCCAGCCTCCTCCTCACTTGCTGCCATTCATCTGCTTTTCCCATCTCACCAAACTATCACTGTCCTGTGTGATGCTTTAGTCCATTCTTTAGTGTTGTTTTTCCGATCAATACTCTTTCTATAAATTACCTTTTATCTGTTCCCTTGACCTTCTCCACATCCCTTTTGTAGTAGGTATCAGATTGTTCAATGTTGGTAAGATTAACTTTTGTATCCCTTTCTCTAAAATACTTTAGGCTCCAAAAATAACCAGGTCTGCATTATTTTCATTTTTGTTTCAGTGTCAAGTAAAATATTTGGCATATTATTTGTACTCCATGGTGTTTAGCGAATGGAGACAAGATAAGTAATAAACTCTATAACAGTATTTCTTCAAATATAATCCTCAGACATGCATTTTGGTTAAATTTTCTGAGATCAGAGTCATATCATCTGAGTTTTAATCACATCTAATCACTTACTAGTTGTGATTGGGTAAAACATTGGACAAGCTGCTTAATTTCTCTGCTTCAGTTTTCTCATGGGTGACATTAAAATAATTCTTATCTCATAAGATTATCACTATTGAGAGAATTAAGCACTTAATATATGTAAAGCTATTAGAATAGCACCTGGAACAGATTAACCCACACAAATTTTATTTGTTATTTATATCAGAGTCATATACCTTGTATATGATATGCATAATCTGTTAGAAACTGTCATATTTCTGGTAACATTTTATAATATCTATTTTTAATTTTAATTATATCACTCTGAAAGCACCCATTCTTGACATTTATAAAAAGTAGAATCTTTTAAGAATTAAAATGATATATTGCAAAGTTGCTCCTTTTGGTTTGAAGTGATGTGTAAATGGATGATACAATTTTTTGACTATAAAACGATGAATTTCAGGCCAAAGTGGGCCACAGAAAGACATTTATGAGAGACGTACAAGTGTCCAAACAGTGAACAAAAATAAGAAAGGTTGTCTTAGACATGGGATCCCAAGAAAGTCAAGAAATTAAGGTGCCACAAAATTATAAAAATGAGCAAAATTTTTGAGCAAATATGGATGTTAAAGGGTGACTGTTGGAAAAAAATACTTTTATTTATCTGGAAAGGTTTGTTTCCTGTGTATATAGGCTTATTAATGAGTCTCATTTGAGTCCCAGATACAGGAAAAAGTTGAGTCCTCTTTACAAATAAGCATTAATTAAAAATTAAGGCAAGTGATAATTTATTGAGAATATGTCACTATGATTTCAAAATAGACGATGAGTGTTACAACATAAAACAACATTCAAATCTATTTTTCTCCAAAATGACTTCTCCAAGTTGTTGAAATAATGACCTTTGTAGATTTACTAAATAACTTGCAACAGCAAGAGTTCTGTCTGACTTTAAAATAATGTGCATCTTCTTTCTTCATTATACTTTCAGGAAATTTAAGGCAAACAGATAGTTTGCAATCCATTTTTCTTACAGTTCTTCCAGAGTTTATTTCACTGTGTTTTTTTGCTAGGACAAAAATGTCACAGCTGAAAATAACTAAGTAGATATTATGGAAATAATTGTACATACATTGCATGCAGGTTGTCTATGCCACAAGCAGAGCCTAGATAAAAGTCAATATAAACCATAGTGGGCAGCCATTGTGTTCACTCCAAGATACAAGACATCGTAGAGATAAGTTTCAGGAAGGTTGAAACACTAAGAGTATAGAGGAGAGCAAGAAATAAGACTTTGAAACTAAGGAATTTAGCCAAGGAACTTAAAAAAATGGATAGTTTTTAATATCATTCAAATAATTCACCTTAATGGCCTCTCTCAACTCACTTAGGGATATTTTTACTGGCTTAGAAAAATTTGTTCTCACTTGAATGGCCAGCACTTGGTATAAGTGTAATAACAAGTGTAATGGTATATAAAACATATTCAGTAAATTATAAACAATGCACATAATCAACATTGAAGTCACATTCAAATTTAGTGTGTTTATCTGTAATTAACTTAACACCCTCTCCTTAATGAACTGCTACCAAAGCTCCTGACAAGAGAACACTATTGCTCTTTGGCTCCTCAAGAAGCTCCTCTTCTTCTAGTGTACGTTTTCAATTTATCTTATTTCTGTCTGTGACTCTGGATTTCTTCCTGAAAGTAAAGTCCCATCCCTGTTTGTGGGAATCCTCTTACTTGGGCAATAATAGCACCTAGAATGACAGAGCTAATTGGTTTCTTCTATATTAGTACCCCTCGGAAACTTCCAAACGCAGAGTGTTTGTAAATGAACTAGTCAAAGCTCTCACTAGTTTTGATAAGGGAAATAAATCTCCAAGACTGAGTAAAATGTCTGGGATTCAAGTAAATAAAAGTTCATGGAATGCCTATAATACATTCTTGCCTCTTACTAAGGCCACTGAGGTTTCTGGGTTCTATCTCAGTAAAAACTTCTTTGAACTTTTCAGACCTTTCATAAGGGGGCTATAAAGACATTATTTTAGCTTACACACATATAAAATGGGTGGAAAGGAAGCCAGATCTCTTATTGATGTACAAGTCTTATTTGAACAATGCGACTCCTATTCTGAAATTGTTATGAGTCAAATTTAGGGCAAACAATAATGGCAAAGGTATAGGGTTCTGAGAGATTTTTATAATACACATTATAAGGTGTAGGTGTAGCCTCATATGTACCTTATTTCAAATTGCTGGGAATATATCATAGTATTTGTAGAACAAGCGGCAAGAGAGAAAAGGCAAGAGAGGATACCCACTCTTATTCCAGCACAGCAGCACTTCTAAAGACATTTTAATGCTGATATTCCAAAGAGTGTTAAGATTAGAAGGTTGGAATTTTTATATTACTAAAGATAATATTAAGAGAGGATAAAGAGAACCCAGGATCCTATGTTCTGGCAGATACCTGGTTTGTAGATACTTGTCATTTAAGAACAAGAATAAAAAGAACATAACATTTATTTAAATAGCTCATATTAAGAGAAGGAAATAGTTTTAAATTTAAAAATAGAAGGAAAATCTTAGGGAACACAGACTAAATTAAATTCTGTTTAAACAATTCAAGCTTATTATCTGAAATAGATTTATAACCAAACTGTGAATAGTCTTTTTCATAAAGAAAGCCTTTCGTGTTTTGTAGGATAAATATTTGAGTTGATCTTAACCTATTTTAGCTTCAAATTATTCTCCTGTAAAATGTTGAGATTGGACTAGATGGCCTTGAAGATTAGAGACTTTATGATCATCGGTAAGAGAGATTTTACAAAAGGGACATGGAGTAAATTATTCCAAGGAAATAATCAAGCAGATCAAAGAGACCATATCAAAAGTAAGACTGTCCAAACTCCAGGTGAAAAGAGATTTTACAGAGAATATCAAAACCCTGATCCTAATCACTAGCTAGAAGGAAAGCCACAGTAAACAATTTAGATTCTGAATAAACTCATTACCTAATCTTGACTCACTGTGAAAATTTCACTTTTCTATTTGTAATTGTATTTGTTTGTTTAACTACTCTCCACTGAATGTTTACCTGAGGATTTTCTCTCTAGTTAACATTGAATAATGCTTATTCCTGTGACCCGTAAATACTTTTCAGTTTAAGCAGACACATTAAAATGAGACAACTCCTTGAGATGTGTGATCTCGGTTGGAGTGGAAGTAATGAAGTAATGAAAAGGGCTCATGGCAATAAATCCGGAGAATCTATTCTCTCAACATTTCTTTGATATAAGAACACAAATTTAATTAAACTCCACTTCAAACAGTAAATCTTTTGTAACACAACGCAGCTGTAAAAATATCATTAATTTGAATAAATGTTTCTTCTTCGTTTAATCTTGAATAAAAAGAAAATACAGGTTAGGGCAAGGCTATTTGCTTTATAATTAATTGATCTTGGTGGGGTCATTTATGAACTATAAGACCTTGATTGAAATAATTAACCCTACTAATGCATCTAATCTATAAAATAGATTAAATTTCAAAATATTCTTAGAATTAAAGGAGAAAAAACAAGCAAATTTGTAAGCATACTTACTAGAATTTATAAGATAATCAATGCTGGTGAATATAAATAATATTAATTGGAAGGAGTGTTTTTATACTCAGATGTTTAATTATTACTTGGAAACTTATATGCTCTAATTATTTCTTATATGTTTACAATTGTTTCACTTGTAGTAAATATTTTCATTCAATATTAAATTCATTTATTTCTTTCTTTTTAAGATTTTACTTATTTATTTTTATAGAGAGGAGAACGGAGGGAGAAAGAAAGGGAGAGAAACATCAATGTGTGGTTGCTTCTTACATACCCTGCCCCAAGGAACTGGCCCACAACACAGGCATGTGCCCTGACTGGGAATTGAATCGGAGACTCTGGTTCAGAAGCAATCATTCACTCCACTGAGCCACACCAGCCAATGCTAAATTTATTTATTTCGATTCTTTAAAATTAAGACCTTTACTGCCCCAAGAAACTTGACATGAGCTGTTAAGATTTCCTTTTGAAAGCTTCATTAAAATATAATTCAAACAATAAAATTTACCCTGTGAAATTGTACAATAGTTTTTTTTATTTTTTTTATTAATTTTTTGTTTAATTACAGTTATTTGCAGCCACTCCCCTCCCCCCTCCCTTCCCCTCCCGTCCCACCCCCCAGCCTCCCTCCTCCCCCTTAGTCCTGTCCATGTGTCCTCTACAGTGATTCCTGAAAACTCTTCTCCCATTGTCCCCTCCCCGCTCTCCCCTGTCTATTGTTAGACTGTTCTTAATTTCAGTGTCTCTGGTTATGTTTTGCTTGCTTCCTGCTTTTGTTGGTTATGATCCGGTTAAAGGTGAGATCATATGGTATTTGTCCCTCACTGCCTGGCTTACTTCACTTAGCATAATGCTCTCCAGTTCCATCCATGCTGTTGCAAAAGGTATAAGCTCCTTCTTCCTCTCTGCTGCGTAGAATTCCATTGTGTAAATGTAACATCGTTTCTTGATCCATTCATTTGTAGATGGGCACCTAGGTTGTTTCCAGCACTTAGCTATTGTGAATTGTGCTGCTATGAACATAGGAGTGCAAAGGTTCTTTTGAATTGGTTTTTCAGGATTCTTAGGGTATAATCCCAGTAGTGGAATTGCTGGGTCAAAAGGCAGTTCCATTTTCATTTTTCTGAGGAAGTTCCATAC
>PVJI01018092.1:0-34304 GCA_004026765.1 Micronycteris hirsuta
CAACCCAGGCATGTGCCCTGACTTGGAATCGAACCGGGACCGTTTGGTTCCCAGCCCACGCTCAATCCACTGAGCTACACCAGCCAGGGCAGTTCACTGTTTTCTTAAACATTTTAAAAACCTTCCTATATTTAAAAACTTATTTTGGGGACTTTTCGTTTGGGTGGCAGATTAAACATGTATATTGACTTTTGCAACCTCCTGAAAATCCAGTAACGTGTCAGTAATGGGATTTTCAATCTGCATGTTTCTATGGTTTCTAACGAGAAGATGGTAATGTTTTAAAATAGGAGAAGATGTAAGAGCAACAAAATGTTGGAAGTGAAAAGCAATTAGACAAGTGGTCACAGACTTAGCAGACTTAAAAAAGTTGAGATCTAAGCCAGAGGAGGGGATTTGAGAGGCAATCCGGGCTACCTTTCAATAGCCCCATTAAAGGTCAGGAACTGCTGGCTCCTTGTACTTCTTGGAGTGGCAGTAAAGTTGGGTTAAGAACAGGCAGATGAGTTGAAAATCTGCAAGACAATTCTACTTCCAGATCTTGTCCCAACTCTGCAGAACCAGGCCACAAGCCCTCTCACGCCTTGGCAAATAAACTGGACTTTCATTCCTTGAGAGGTAATCATCAGCACCATTCAGAGCAAAGGCAATGTACTGAAAACAGGTGATTAGGTAAACATGTGCATAGTAATGCTGAGACCTCCAGTCCTCTTCCCCTACTCTCTTTCCAGAATACAGACAGATATTACACAGGCAGGTAACTGAAAGACCCCGAAGAAAAGGCCTAAGCAGAATGACATTAGGCATTCCCTAATGAAAAGAGCCCAGCCAAAGACCCTACAGTGAGTCCTATAGTTGAGAGCTTCTATCCACACAGGAAGAGCTTCTGATGCTTTCTAGTCTTCTCCTCTTAAAAATAAATGTGCAATCAAGCACCAGCAAATTTCTACGAAAAGCCTCTAACGCACATATCAAAAGCAATAAAAAATTTAAAAATCACTAATATGCGTAGATAGATAAAAATGCTTACATATATAACAAAACAGATGTTATTTAGAGAAAAAGAGCTATTAGAAATTTAAAATATGAAAGCAGAATATGGAAAATGAAAAACAAAAGCGCAAGAAGATGAAGTTAAAGGAATCCCCCAGGAGGCAGAACAAAAAGAAAAAGACGGAAAATGGGGGAAAAAATGAGAACATTAGAAGATAAGTGCAGGAAATCAAACATCTACATAACAGGAGTCCAGAAAAAAAGATAAGAGGAAAATCAATGAAATAATTCAGAAAGAATTCCCAGAACCCAATTAATTACCTTAATTTTCAAATGGAAAGGATCCACTGAGCACCCAGCACAACAAATAAAACTAACCCTATATACACGGCCATTAGTACGAAATTTCAAAAACACAGGGACAAGAGGAGTTCCTACACATTTCCAGAAAGAAAACAAAACAAAGCAAACAAAGTAAGTAAATAAATAAATTACATAAGAAAAAAAGGGGGCATCAAAAGTTTTTAGGTTTCTCTGAAGTCACACTGGACGCTAAAATATAATTGAGCAATGATGTTAAAAATTCTTAAGGAAAATTATATTTTCAGCCTAAAATTTCATATCCAGCCAAAGAAAAATGTAATATTTTTAGATTTACAAAGTCACTGAAATTTACCTCCATATAGCCTCTCTTAACCAGCTATAGGAAGATGTACTCCAAATAAGAGAGTAAAGCAAGAAAGAGGAAGACCTGGGACCCAGGAAACTGACTTGAACAGAAGAGAAGAGACGAGAATCCCTGGGATTACGGCGAAAGCATCGAGGGCAATCAGGCAGATTGGAGCAGGTCAGCAAGCTCCAGAGAGATTGCTTCCAAAGATGAAACAGACTGGACACTTAACATGTAATTGATTGCATATCTGACATACTGGAACATTTTAAGAGACTGACATAACTGGAAGAGAGTTTGGGGTGAAATTAGTTATGAAAACACTGAAAACTAACCAAATTAAAAGAATCATAAATTCCAAAGGAAACAAAAAATATTAGGTAGGAAAGAAGTAATCATAGTAAACTATATGGATTATCTAGAAGTAGAATTTCCAAAGAGGTAGTAATTAATTTTTTTAAAGAAAATTGGCTTTTACATTCTTTTTTAAAATTCTATTTTATTGGTTTGCTATTACAGTTGTCCTGATTTTTCTCCCTTTGCTCCCCTCCACCCAGCACCTCCTACTCCCTCGGGCAATCCCCACACTATTGTTTATGCCCATGGGTCATGCATATAAGTTCTTTGGTTATTCTATTTCCTGTACTGTAATTTACATCCTCATACAAATAGGCTATTCTGTAACTACCTATTTGTACTTCTTACACTCCTCACCTCTGACCCACTCCCCCACACTCCACATCCGTCCAGCAACCATCAAAAGGCTCTCTGTATCCATGACTGTCTCTGTTCTTCTCGTTTGCTTAGTTTGTTTTTTAGATTAATTGTTGATATATATATACATACACACACATATATATATAATTGTTGATATACATATATTAACAATTAATCTAAATATATATAGATTACATATCTATATACATAGATGGCAAGTTAAATATATATTTATTTATTGCCATTTTATTCTTGTTAGTTTTTATCTTTTTCTTAAATAAGTCCCTTTAACATTTCATATAATAATGGTTTGGTAATGATGAACTCCTTTAGTTTTTCCTTGTCTGGGAAGCATTTTATCTGCCCTTTAATTCTAAATGATAGCTTTGCTGGGTAGAGCAGTCTTGGCTGTAGGTCCCTGCTTTTCATGACTTTGACTATTTCTTGCCAATCCCTTCTAGCCTGCAAAGTTTCTTTGGAGAAATAAGCTGACAGTCTTATGGGAACTCCCCTGTAGGTAATTCTCTGATTTTCTCTTGCTGCTTTTAAGATTCTCTCTTTATCTTTAACCTTTGGCATTTAAATCCTGATGTGTCTTGGAGTGGGCCTCTTTGCATCCATCTTATTTGAGACTCTCTGTGCTTCCTGGACATGCATGTCTATTTCCTTCACCAAATCAGGGAAATTTTCCTTCATTATTTTTTCAAATAGATTTCCAATTTCTTGCTTTCTCTTCTCCTTCCGGTACCCCAATGATGTGAATGCTGGACCTCTTGAAGTTGTCCCAGAGGCTGCTTACAGTATCCTCATTTTCTTTTTGATTTTTTTCTTGTTCTGATTGGTTGTTTTTAGCTTCCTTATGTTCCAAATCATTGATCTGATTCTTGGCTTCATCTACTCTACTGTTGTTCTCCTGTAATTGTTCTTTATTTCAATTTAGTGTATCCTTTGTTTCTGACCAGATCTTTTTTCTGCTGTTGAGGTTCCTCACTAAGTTCCTTGAACATCCTCATAACCAGTGTTTTCAACTCTCCATCTGATGGATTGCTTATCTCCATTTTGTTTTTGGAGCTTTGATCTGTTTTTTCACTTGGGCCATGTTTCTTTGTTTCCTCATTTTGGCAGCCTCCCTGTGTTTGTTTCTGTGTATTAGGTAGAGTTGCTGTGACTCCCTGTCTTGGTAGTGTGGCCTAACATAGGTGTCCTATAGGGTCCAGCACAGCCTCCCCTATCACCCAAGCTGGGTACTCAAGGTATGCCCTTCATGCGGGCTGGGTACAGCTTCCTCTTTCAGTTGAGTGTTGGTTGATGTTGGCAGGTCAATCAGAGGGATTTACCCAGGCCAGTCACTGCAAGGATTGGCTGTGACAACTGACCACTAACCTCTGACTTCCATGGAGGATCTGCTAAGCAGGGGGTAGGGTGAAGGTGCTCTGATGTGGTCTGTAGCTGTCCACTGGGTGTGCAGGACCTGGGGATTCTCAGGTGGTACAGGTCAAGGTCAGCCCCCACCTGTGTTTTGCCCAGGGCCACACTGCATGATCTATAAAGCAATCTAAGATGGCTGCTACTTGTGCAGGGCTTGGAGATTCCTAGGTGAAGCCAAGCTGTGAATGCAGGCTGGCTACTGCTAGTGCTGGGCCAGGGGCCACACAGCAAGAGGTATGGGGGCTAGGGGCTAATTGAGGCCCATTTTTGCTTGTTTCATAGGATTTAGGAAATTGTGAAGCATGAGCCAAGACCAGCCATCTATATGGAAAAGCCTTGCCAAGAGCTGTAAGTTGGGTGGGACAGAGCCTCAGGGGATCTCCAGGGCAAGGCAAATGGTGTTAGCCAGGTTGATGGAATCTCAGATATGGTACCTGCCTGCTTGCACTGTGGCTCTGTGTGGAGAAGGTTCAGGAAAGGGACAATGGCCTCCACCTGCCTTTCTGTCTGGGAGAAAGCTGTGCCCCAGCTCCTGCCTTGATGCCAGACACCTCAATTCCTCTCTGTATGCCACTGATGCCTTTCAAGCTGCTACCCCAGTGCTGGAGCTCAGAGGGAGTGAGTCTGAGTGTCCGTGTGTGGGTTCTTTAAGGGGGACTGCTTGGGACTCCATAAGTTTCTTCCACCAACTCAGTCCCTGCTGGTTTTTGCAGCCAGGAGTTATGAGGACTTACCTTCCTGGCACTGGAACTCTGGGCTGGGGGTCCTGGTGTGGGGCTGGGACTCCTTGCTCCCGAGATATCCCTCCCGAAATTTTATCCTACACACGTGGGTGTGGGACCAGCTCGTTTCATGTCTCTGTCCCTCCTACCAGTCTGGATGGATGTGGTTTCTTTAATTCTACAGTTATCAGACTTCCATTCAACTTGAATTCTGACGGTTCTGAGTGATGGTTGATCTATAATTTAGTTGTACTTTTGATGTGGTTGTGAGGAGGTGAGCCATGTTTACCTATGCTGCCATCTTGACCTCAGTCCTTCCCACGATGTAGTAATTTAAATGCTGACCTATATTGTTAGGTTATTATATAGGTTACCAATAACCTATATTGGTACAATGGGAGAACAGAAGGGTAATATGAATATAGTAAAGAGGTGGCAAAAGGAAGCTACATTCTCATCTTCTACTGAGGGAATCAGTGACAGCCTAGAACAAAACCCAACTGGTAACAATATTATCAGGTTATTTAGTAATGTGGAGCCAAATACTAAAAGAATCTCTTTAAATTGTTGAAAGTGGTTGCCTTTGGAGAACAAGAAGAATATTATTTTTCGCAATAAGCCTTAAGGAACTATCTGAATCTTTAAACTAATAGTATATATAATTTTTATAAAACTGAAAACAAAAAAAGGTGTTACAAGCCAGAGCTATAGGGCTATCTGAAGACAGAACCCCGCCCCTCCGTTCTTAGAGCTTCGAACGGCATCTGCCACGCATCTGCCAAGCCGGTAACAATCTGCCCTATGTTGCCGTCGTAAATACCCTAGTTTAGTTACACACGAGGGCAGTAGTTTACTAATGCATCTGAAATAATGAAATAAAATCGTCAGCAAGAGGAACTATTAGAAAATGCCGGTAACGTTTTGACAGCATTCGTCAGCTCCCTGCTGAGCAGAAGAAAAACAGGAACTTGAGATCCTGTAACAACTTATCACCAAGGGCGTTTGTTCTGGGAAAACGCTCACTTACTGTGTAAAATCTCAACCCGGTTCTCAAAGCCCTGCACTATCTTTTCAGACACACGCAAAGCCAAGCACATTTATTAGGGAAGACAGTAATTTCACCTGATACAAATGTGCACTCCCGCTACTCCTTTCAGTGCTGAGTTCCTGTCCTTAGCCCGAGGAGGAAGGTGACTGATTGATTCCACCTACCACATACGAACCTTTCCTGGGTCCATTTTATGTGCCAGGCACGGTGTTAGGATGAAGAAATGAGTAAGCTTCCATCTCTGGCACTTAAAGAGCTTATTTGTCTCGTAAGAGAGACACAAACACACAACAAATAACAACAGAAGTATAAGAATTTTGATATATTTGATTGACTGATTTAAAAATTGTTCAGCAGGGAGAACATAAGCTGAATCATAACTCTGTTCAGTAGGGTGCAGAAAGACTTCACAGCAGAGAAGATGGGGAACAAACAGGAGTGTAGCACTGGATGGAAGGGGGAGAGTTCAGGCGAAGGAAGATAAAAGCGAAAGCAGGTGGGCCTCACCTCAGTGAAGCAGTTCAGCTTTCCTGGCACAAAGGGCCAGTGGCAGGGGTTTGGGGCTACGGCAGCAGGAGGTGAGGCTGAAAGGGAGGAAGAAGATGGACCACGTGAAGCCTTCGCCATGCCAGTTTTCGTTTTTGTCGAGGTGGCAGGGTTGTGGGGAGGTAGTCTACGGAAAACTTAAAAGGGTTTAAGCAGATTTGCAATGTTCCCCCCACCGCACTGTTTTTGCTCATTATAAGAGTACTTACTTAAATGCCAAGTATTTGAGCAGGGACGCTACCTTGGGGGCAATGAAGAATCTCTTAACAGACATCAAGCAATGGGAAACCACGAGGGCACTACAGTGGTGTGGCCAACGCCATCACTGGCCTGTAAACTTCTACAAATGCCAAGCAACACCAGAGTTCAGAGGACAGCCCTTCCTGGACTGAACCAGTCTCACTGTAGTGACCATGGGTAAGTTGCTAAACCTCTTTACTCAGTTCTAAAATGGGAAAAGAATTTATTCTACCTTAAGGAATGTTCTAAGGATCAAATAAAATAATGTATATAAAAATATTTTGGTAAAGTATCTTGATCTTTCATTTATAAACTGCATGGCTTTAGACAAGCTGTTTACTTTTTCTGAGCTTCCGAAGTCCTCATTTGTAACGTGGGGATAATTCCATGTACCTTATCAGGCGCTATGTCTGACAACAACATTTGTGATAGTATCTTAGTCATTTACACTGGCTTATGGAATATCAACTGGTCAATTATGGAGCCAACAAGTATTCACAGAGTACATGAAGTATGCAAAGTCCTGATTAGTCAGAACTCACAGGAAAAACAAGCAAAACTAGATAAAAATTTAAGACTACTATCATACTACTCATGATCTGGTCAACATAAGGAAATAGTGGCCAGTACCTGTAAACTTAAAGATTTCTCCAGAATCTCATGCAGGACTTAACCAAGAATATGTCTATCTTTCTCACTGGCATTCCTAGGCACCCGCACACATTCACAAGCACGCGCCCATGTGTGCGTGCGCGTGCAGAAACATTAGGACTCACTGAGGAAAAATAAATCTCTCACACTTGAAAATTAAGGAACTGCACAGGCAGCAAATCTCTGGGTGAGGGTGATGCAGTGGATTATACAAGCCAATAATTTATGTGAGGGTTTCACAAAATGTTAGACACTAGGAAAGGAACCAAAATAAGTCAAATTACATCAATAAAAAGGTATGACTAGTTGTGCTGCTTGGACTGGGATGCTATTTCTCGCTATAAACACAAACGGCTAGAATCTGGATGGCTAACTAAACAGTGCAATACAAAAACAAAGCACGTTACAATAGCTGCTGCTCGATCCACAGCCTTGGGGACCAACGAAACAAGGCCTGCTGCCATGTACATACAATCTCGTGGGTTTTGTTTTGGGGGGGAAATAAGTTCATATCATTTCTAAACTAGCAATTTGTCTGCCTAGCTTTTGCTAAGTCTGTATGGTTACGATGAAATATAATCTTTCATATTAAATCACTTATGACCTTGGTAAAGTATTACTTTATATTAACTGACTCTTGGGATACTCTAATTTTATGAAACATGCACTTTAGTTTTTAAAAGTATGAAAGCAAAACTAGATATTCCTAGTCTCCTACATCATGTTAACAAGCCAGCCAGATCTGGGAATACATAAGAAAATACATACCGAATCTCCATCTAATTAGTTTCAAATAGGAAAGAATATCTGCAATTATAAACGATATATAACCTATATTTTAAATCCTTAAAACACACAAGACACAGGTCTGATTGGCTTCCTGGATTCGTATCTCCCGCCCAAGGTTACTCCATGGAAAACGGTTACCAAACAAAGTGAAAAACTGTGAGAAAATCCAACATCCACTTTACGGCAAAAGTCAGCAGCTTTAAAGAAGCGCGAGGAAAACTATTTCTAGACTACATGGTGAAAAGAACTAAAGAAA
Source organism: Micronycteris hirsuta (assembly GCA_004026765.1). Lineage (NCBI taxonomy): Eukaryota > Metazoa > Chordata > Mammalia > Chiroptera > Phyllostomidae > Micronycteris > Micronycteris hirsuta. Next base: position 8,061 of record PVJI01018092.1, read on the forward strand.
AATTCTGGTTCATGGATTAAGCTAGGACACGCGCAGTTCAAAAATATGTCATAGTTTCATTAAGCTCAAAATTTAAATTATAAATATAGAACTAGGACATAAGTCACCTTTGTATCACTTATTTAAATCAGATTATCTTCCTCTTAATCAGTCAACTCTGCTTCCTAAGGGAATGGGACTGAGTGCTCCGGACTGAGAGGGAAAGTGGATTTGGTGGGGTGCCACCACCTGGGGCCCAGGAAGCTCTAAGAGCAGGGTGACGGCACCAGGTACTGGCAGTCGAGTGGTATCTGGCACGAAGTAGGAGCTCAATAAACAAATGCTGATATGTAAATTGGGAAAATGACCTGGAAATACGACAATGACAAACCTGCCTGCTTTGATATTTGATCATAGGCCCTGAAGCTGACAAAGGCTAACGGTGCCTCTGACATAAGTAATGTGAACCGCCAATGCCCTGCTTGGGGTGGTTTCCTCTGTGGCAGACAAGCAGAAAGGCATTATAAGAGCTCCATATACAGTGAAAAAGAAAATATGATTTTTAAAAAGATATTGCTTTGCTTTTTATAGCTGACTAAACTCCAATACTACTCAAAGTAGCAGTATGCAACAAATAAGGAGCGTGTGCCAGAATACAAATAAATGCATTCCTTCCTTCAAACAGCAATCACAACTACGCAGTGTGCTTATTGACACAGTTGAATCACACTGGCATGGGCTCCTTATCTTGCTGTAACTGGCAACAAGCAGCTCCGTGGACTGCCTGCTGATCTGGGGACCACACTTTGAGCAGCACTGGAAGAGACACAATTTATATCCTAATGATGTTTTTCTAAGGAAAATAAGTTAGAAAATAATCACATGCTAGTAGAAGCTGGGGGCCATAAAGGGAACTAATATTTATTATCACTATTGTTTCAAGGTTTTTACATATATTATTTTATTTAACCTTTATAATAACCCTGTGTTGTCAGTATCGCCCTTCTGAATTAAGGTTCAGAGAGGTGCTAAACTTAAAGTCACGCAACTAGTGTAGATACAGAAGCCATGAAATGCACCCCTTATATCTCTTGTAGCAGGGAGCATAACTGACCGATGGTTCCAGCTACTGCACCTCTGGGTCCCCACTGCATTCACGCCGTCCTTCCAGCAGGCTGCTCCCAGCCAGTGACGGTGCACAGCAGTGGTGCAAAGGCAGGCCCATTTGGGTGACACAGGGGACTCTTCCAATGGGCAACTTTGGTTTGAGGACTTCCAATCAACGTGGATGAATCTTTCTGAGAACTCAGTTGCACTCCAACCCTCTTCCTATTTAGTCCTTCCTCCGTTCCTCTCCCCTTTTACAAATATCATATATGCATTATAGACTAAAGGCAATCACATCTGCAGCTTCCTCCTCCAACAAATCTTTTGTATACCTAACCCCCTCCTGAGGCCTGCTTCTTGTTCAATCCAAACTAATGTGGCTAGTAAGTGTGGGTACTGATATTGTACCACGTGATTATTTGGAGGAAAGGGAATGTTAGTACAGAATTCACTACAGTGAGTCTAAGACATTGCATTTTACTCACAGTAAAGGAGGTTTGATACAAGCAGCAAATTAAAAAGGCTGCCACCGCCTAAACTTCTTCTCCACCTGGGATACACACTAAGAGTGGGGTCCAAAGGCGGAAAGTAATGATGTTGACAGTGAGACTCACAGAAGTGTGTGTGCTAGCAGATTTGCAACACTACCACTTCCTGGTATCATTAACTGCATATTGCCAGTTTTTAAAAAGCAATAATAGCAAAAAGCCAAAGCAAAACAAAAGGGTACTAGGCTGCCAAGGTGCTATCATAGCCCCTGTAGGCAGTAATTTATGGATTCCTCAAATGGAAAGTCACATTAGCAACTTTGCCAAATGTCTCCCATGGATATGATAATGAATGGAATTGAGAGAGACTTACTGAATATCTATCCTGGTGAAGGCGATGTGGTGGGAAATTCAAGAGAATAATTAGATTTTATACATTTGTGAACTCTTTGTCATATGGGGCAACTTCTTTTCCACTCCCTAGCCCCCAGAGCCAAGTTCAGTACATTCAATTAATACCTTTTGGCTGGTATATCCAAAAGGTATACACAACTCTGTATATATTCTGAGTTTCAGATTAAAATTAGAAAACCAAGATAACTTACAAAGATAAAGTACTGGGAACTAGGATAATGTGTTTTGTTTAGAAAAAAAGTATATAAAAGTAAGACATTAATTAACCTTTAGAATAAATTATATTATGTATACTTTAATGGCCATATTTTAGGGAGAGAAAGAGAATAAAAATGACAACATAATAACGAATGTCTTTACTTTTCACATCTTCCAAGTCCTACCAGAAGGAAAGATCTTACACCACTGCTAAGAGCTTTGCGTTCTCTTGGACTCCTAAATTCGGATATTAATAACGCCTTTATAGAAATAAATAAAAAAGCACTGATGGAAGAAGTAAAGTGCATTAGTGTTCGTGTTATCTCTCCCAAATATGAATTTAATGGGTATCTTAATAAGGAGACATAAACTAACGTCACCGATTAGGAAATACATCTACTCACATCTGTTAGAAGCCTTTAACGGGGCTTGATGGTGATGCCCGAGTGGAATTACTACAAAGCAAATGATGAATTAGTGTTGGGGCAAAGGGACACATGAATGTGCCTCAGAGATGAAACAATTATATTTTATATCACAAGTTAAAGGTCAACTCAAAAGACAGTACAGTCAATCTTTAAGCAGGGCTAACCCATTTGGCTAAGCCCAGGGCTTGGAACTTGCTGAAGCTAAGCTGTTTTGATAGCTGGGCCACAGGCTTCCTTGGCTATAATAACCTGAAAGTAACATTTATGTGTTATAAGTCTCTTTTAATCTCCTAAATACCATGAAGTGATGCTTATCAGATTTTAAGACACAGGCACATTCCGCTAAGATGACTTCATTCTCGGGGGGCCTCATCATTATGGAGGCTTATTAAAAGAAGGTGAAGGTTCACAAGCCTTTAAGAAGAATCCTAAGTGACATTACCAACTAAATCTTAAAAAACCTTTTTTTTTGGCTTGCCTATTCAAAATAATTTCCTTTGCATGGTTAGTTTAGTGGTCATAGTTCAGCAAACTTTGGATTAAGTGACCACCACAATTATTGTATCAAAAATATAGACATCGTTTCTCTTACATTCTCTTCTAATTAGGTTCAGTTTCAACACTTACTGCAAGGACTTGACCTACAAGTGGTAAATGCCCAGATACTCACAAACTCACTCACTACTAAGCATTTGAGAGATCATTTGTTCTTTTAGGCATATTTTAAGAAAAGATATCTATCCAAAACTTAGTCTATTCATTTATTCAGAGCTTATTTTTATATTATATGTACTTAAAATGATCCCAAAAGTTGTTTCCAAAAAATATTAAAAATACTCCATACAGATTGGTTTCAGTGATTAATTTAAATCTTCTTCTCCACCAAGGAGTTATTTAATTACCCTTAGCCTAGAAGAGTTATTGTGAAGATTAGGGATAAAGAATAAAAAGTGTTTTGCATATAGATAATCAATTAAAGCAGACGTTTGTACTTGTGAAGCTAAGATAAATCAACTTCCAATTCTTTTTCCTCTGGTATATGACAACGAAATATCGAGTCCTTAGTAATGACACATACTTCTCAGAAACTATAAGAATTCAATGGAATAGTGTCACATGTACTTTTTAAATGTTGTTATCCTACAATTTTTAATGTCAAGACATAGCATACAGATAGGCAAATGCTGAAAACATGTAAATGCATTGTTATCGCTATAAAGCAAACCCCTGTGTGACTGCCACTCGGTCAAAAATCCCAATGGTCCCGGGGCCCCTGGAGCCCCCTGTGAGCCCCTTTCTCACCGTAACCCCTTCTCTCTCCCAAAGGTAGCATACTCCTTGTTTTCTGTGCAGTTTCATTCGTAAAATAACTTTAATCCTGCCTATTTTTGAACTGCACAAATATGAAGTAACATTGTGGAGATCCTCTTTTGTTTGGCTTCTTTTACTCCACATGATGTTTATGAAATTTGTACTTATTATTGCATAGAGCTCTGGTTTCATGGCTGCACAATATTCCATTACATAATCATGGATTACATTTCGTGATTAATGATAAACATATTGCCGACAGATTTTAAGCTGTTTTCCAGCCTGGCTATTATGAATAGCACTGCCATAAACATTTTCATATGCATATCTTCAAGTTCACTGGATAATGCCAAACTTTACTAAAATGATTTTATCAATTTACATTTCTATCACCTCTACTGTAAGAGTAAGTAATTTATTGGTTTTTTAAATCATGTATGTGCTCAAACAAGATGGGAAAGAATCATAGATTACTGTTAGAAGGAAAGGTTATTTACTTTATTTTTTAAAATAATAGCTTATTTTTTATTGTATTTTTTCCATTACCATTTATCCCCCCTATACCCTCATCCACCTCCCCTCAAATCACCACACTGTTGTCTGTGTCCATGCACCCTTTTTCTTTATTGCTCAATCCCTCTACCCACCCCGCCACCGCCCCCCCCCCCAATAGCTGTCAGTCTGCTATTTAACTTCCTTACTTTAGAAGAAGGATCTAGGGAACAACTACAAAGGACACATGGACAAAACCAAGGGGGGGGGGTGTGGAATCTAGGGAGGGAGTGGGGATGGCTGGGGTGGCGGGGGGCGGGGGAGTGATGAAAGGTAAATGCAGACAGCTGTACTTGAACAACAGTAAAATAATTAAAAAAAAAAGAGAAGGATCTAGGGCTTAGAAAGATGAGAGATCTGCATAATGTCACAGTGAGTAAGAGGCACACTGAGCTAGAGACCCAAACTGAGGCAGCCGAAGCTAGATCACACTCTTGGGCTCTTTCTAGGACACTAAGCTGCCTGAAAGACAGTCTGGAAACAATAAGATACAACTATTATCCATAAATGTGAACATAAGGGGGGCAAGAATGGAAATGTTTCGAGTAGTTTAGGAAAGCCTACAAGAACACTGTGCTGTCCAATAGTGACCCGTGAGCCCGATACGTAACTAAGAACACGCAGGCCCAGACATCTCCCACACAATGCCACGGCTGCCCAGTGGCAGCACCGAGCCAGGAGCTGAGCCCAGGTCCATCCGTGCCTGTGCTCCTAACCCAGTCCACTGCCCTAAAACCCACCCATGGTTGCGGTAGGGGAGAGATTTTGATTTTGTTCATTTTATTAAGAACTAGTGAATATCAAAGGAGAACTACACACTACTAAGGGAACCTCATGCTAGGCAACCTCTTTAAATTTATTTATTTTTTTTTAGAGAGAGGGGAAGGGAGGGAGACAGAGAGAGAGAGAGAAACAGCAATGTATGGTTGCCTCTCACATGGTCCTCACTGGGGACCCGGCCCGCAACCCAGGCATGTGCCCTGACGGGGAATCGAACCGGGACCCTCTGGTTCCCAGCCCGCGCTCAATCCACTGAGCTACACCAGCCAGGGCGTAGGCAACCTCTTTAAAGTTGGAATCTTTGTATCTGCCGGCATCCTGTATAATTAGACGGTAGAAGACAAACACTAACAGGACTGGTTTCTAGTCCCGGGTTAATGATGAAGCATTTGTGCCATTTTGAGAATGTCAAGAAACCTCACTAAACCTCATATTTACCTGAATAAACTTATATATACATGCATATTTTATTATAAAAGCAATATATACTCAATAAAAAAATCAGAAATAAAAAAAGAAGTATAAAGATTAGCCAAACTTCCACAAAACTAATCATAATTTTCTTTTTCCACTAATACCAGACACATTTCTATGCTATTACTTAATCTTCATAAAAATTTTAGTGGCTATGGATGTTCCTCAGTTTATTTAACCTACCCCTAGATAATAGCTATTTTCAGTCATGCTAAAGGTGTCTTACCTGTTATCAGGAAGTTATAATTATTTCCTCTGATAGAGTTCCTGAGAAGAATTACTAAATCAAAGGTGAAAATTCTTATGAAATCTACTTCCGAAAAGAAATTGTGAAAATCAGTGTGTGAGCTTTTTGTGCGAAGCACTCCATACACGCATGGTGTTGTTGGCACCGCTTTGCGTTAGTCTGCGTCAGTACCGACTCACACTCAGCTGTTATCTACCTGGCGTGGTGCTTCGCGAGCCTCTGCTCATTTTCTATAAACGAAACCACCAACATATAGCATGGTGTTTGCAAACAGTATCTTAGAGAATCTTAAAAACTCTTTGATGATGCTGTGGTAAGTGAAAAAAAAAAAAACAACAAAACTTGAAGGTGATGATTTAAAAAAAAAAGCAAAGAACAGAATGAAATATGAATAGTAAAGTTAAGAAGCACAGATTTAAAGATTAGGCCGGATACGGACCTCAGAATACATAAAGCTCAACCCCTCTACTCTTGAGATGAAAAAGACCAGGCCTGGAAGAAAGAAACCACCGGCCCAAGGTACCGGCAAGTTAAAAGACACGGAACAGACACCAGAATTTCTAGCTGTTGGTGTTATGTTCTCTCCATTAAACATTTTTGGAGTCCATAAGTGACATTTCATTCCTTCCATTCTATCCACCCAAGTTATTTAAATGTAAAATGCTCATCTGAGTTTATAATCTATACATCTTTTAAACTGACACTTAAAAAAGTATCTCCAAAGCTATTGTTGGAAATACAGGACTATGATTTGGGTCCACCCACAGATAACTGTGGGCCTATTAGAGAGAATAACTGCCTTTTTCCTCTTTTTTAACAAGATGAATTAGCAAAATATAGTTATCATTAGAAGTTGCAAAATCTAGAATTTCAAATCAATTGTGCTAGCCCTTCCTAAAAACTAGATATCCTGAGTTTTGGATCAGAACACCTAGGTTCAAGTTTTGGCTCTACCATTTAACAGATCTGTGTGACCTTGAGGTCGTGCGCTTCACTTCTTCAAAGCTTAGTTTCCGTGTTAGCAAAAGAGGACGACAGTAATTCTATGCCTCACAGGGTCGTGGGGGATTGTAAGGAAAGGTGTCGTGAGGCCTGTACAATGCTAGGCTATAAATATTATTATTACCTGTGTAACTATTACAATATGTAACAGAAAAGAGAACAGTTTAATTCTCAAAGCCCAATCTACCATGCTTAATTAACTCAGCTGAGCTGAAGCCCGGCTCAGTTTCTGTGTTCATAAGAATGAACACAGTAAGAGGAGATTGGTATTTTTGTATTAATACAATGAATAAAGTGTATCACATTTTTAATATAAATAAAAATTTATATAAATATAAAATTGCCTCACTTTATTCTCTAAGTCAAAAATATCAGTTTACTAATAGCAAAACAAAGAATATTGCTAAATTTTGACGGAGTGATCTAGGAATGCAGTGTTCCACCTGATTAAAAATGTAAAGCCCCCGAAAGAGGTAACATGTCAGAGCCTATAGATGCAGAAGAGATGACAGTGGGAGCAGGACTTTATTGCCCAGGAACACAAGTAACTCAGGTCATCAAGAAGCTCAGGGGAGAGACCCAGACGGACGCCAACGTGTAAGTTACCTTTGAGCTTTACTCCCACTAGTGCCTCTACTGAGGCGTCTTTACCTTCCCCCCTCAACCCCCCTGTCCTCTATTTCTTTGAAAGCAAACTGTGACACTTTAGAGACCCAGCTTGCATGCTTCCTTTGGGAACACTGCCCAGAGAAGTTCCCACACGTCCGTATTATTAGCGCACGCTACACTGTAATGCCGCCCTTGCTGGAAGGCGAGCTACTAAGTTTAGGAACCAAGTCCCACTCACCCTTGTCGCCCTGTGTCCAGCCCGGCACCTGACATAGAGAAAGTGATCGATCAGCCCCACTTGGAGGCACAGAAACATCAAGGGAGTAAAGAGAAATGGTCATAGCAGTCACAGGACTCAGATGAAAGAAAAGAAACATTTTACGGCCGATGAACAGTGCCAAGCAGTGGGAAAGAATGAAGAAACGAGCCAGGCAGTGGGAGAAGGGAGTTTAAAAACTTCTTCCAAAAGCTATCTGCAGCCCAGTTTTTGCTCTACTGCTACGGACTGCTTTTACACGTGGCAAAGGAACTGACCGGAGAGGACTGAGGGAGAAACAGTGAAAAAAAGACTGACACCAGTTCACGACTTAGCAAATTCTTCACACTTAGTTGTAAAGCCTATGCATTATTTCCTTAGATCTTATATTATTTTGTGGACTCTGTAGTCTATTTAAATTTTTTAAAAGGCATAAAAGTGTATTAGTTATTCACAAAAGAACTTGAAATAGCAGATAAACTCTGTGAGCTGATTCACTAATAATCAAAGAGCTATAAATAAAAACGTGATGATGTAACATTTCTTCTCTCATATACAAAAGGTTAATAACACAATATTGGCAAGAGGAGAGAGAAACAGGTTAAACTATAATGTATATATTTTTTGACTCAGCAATTAGGTATTTATATTAAGGAAATAACCAAAAACATGTACAAATATCTAAATAGGAGAATGCCTTTCATTACGGTGTTTTTCATTAATAGGGAAACCTTGGAGATGATCTAAATGTCCATCAACAAGGAAATTTTTAATTACAGTATACCCATACAACAGAATGCCATGCAGACAAGAACATTTATACAACTATAATCATTAATATGAAACTATCTTCACAATATAGTTAAATGAAAAAAAGCACAGTATAAAAACATTTATGTAAAATTTTGTCTATTTAAGTTATGTATGTATATTTACGTAGAAGTTTAAAAAGATTTTAACCAAAATATTAAAATGGTTATCTCTGGGTAGTAGAGACCCAAGTGGTTTTAATTTTTTCCTTAATACATCTCTGTACTTTGAAACAAATTTATTCTGCAATTGGACCATTTATATGATATAAAGTTATTCCTGATTTGAAAAAAAAACAAAAGAACAAATATTATCTTAACTTGAAACTGAAGGCTCACTGACAGCGAACTAGGCGTCTGAATACTTTCCTTCCTATACACGGTACTCTCACGGACGCAGCTACAGCGGCACTCTTCCCTCCTTCACGTATCCTGGACTTGCACGTGACTTGCAAGCTCCTCCCACACATCTTCGCCTCACTTTGTATTTGTGGAATATGGGGTTTCTTTATAACAATGGTGCACTGCACTTTGGTTTTATTTATTTAGCAAACACTTATTTAGCACTTACTGTGTTCCAGGTGCTTATTCTAAGTGCTTTACAAATATTATTTAATCCTCCAAATAATAATTCTCATAAAAGACAGGAATTATACCAGTAGTTTTAAGTATTACTATTATCCTCATTTTACAGATGAGGACATCAAGGTATTGAAAGATTAAGTGACTTCTCCAAAATCATACAGCTGAAGCGACACAACTGCCATTGGAACCCTTGCAGATCCACAGTACTTATTCTTTTTTATTTTTTTTAAAGATTTTATTTATTTATTTTCAGAGAGAGGAGAAGGGAGAGAGAAAGAGCAATGTATGGTTGCCTCTCACATGGCCCTCACTGGGGACCTCACTGGGGACCTGGCCCGCAACCCAGGCATGTGCCCCGACTGGGAATTGAACCAGGACCCTCTGGTTCCCAGCCCGCGCTCAATCCACTGAGCTACACCAGCCGGGCCATGGTACTTATTCTTAAACGTGCAGTTATGCTGGATTTATTTTAGTTCCTTTTATTCTAGGATTTTGGCTTTCACTTGATAAGTTTACATTAATTAGGATACTAATTTTATTTTCCCTGGTAACCCAAGTCTGCACAATTTTAAGTGCCTTTCTCTACTAAATACCAAAATTTACAAATAATAATGAACAGTTAACTTTTTTGAAGTTCATGTCCTTAAGTAGCTTAAACCTAAGCTATGCCAGTCACTTTGGTGCCAACTAAAATCAAACCAAATTCATTTGTCAGATATATAATTACTCATAATTCATCTCATGAGGCTTAAACCATAAAACTGTAGTTAGAATTTATAGTCTATCTTCTCTAAACTCAGCACTTTGCATTACATTTCAGTTGAGGTGCATTCTTTAAATAATCTTCTCCCAGCAAAAAGAGCCATACATGGGGGTGCTCTGGAAAAGGCCAACATCACTACGAACAAGCAGTTTACTTCGTAAATGGAAGAAAATGATATGTTAGCTTAAAATATTAAAATGTGCAAAGTAAAAGGCTAAAGTGAATCTTTTAAAACAACTAGGATAAATGAAGAACTAGAAGTTATCAAAGACGCTAAAACCAAGTAAGGTATCAAATTTATACTTAGCTCTTAGATAGACAAAGATAAAAGGGAAAACTGTGATTTAATATGTTTCGGACAGATATGTTTATCTGTTTGATAAAAGGAAACGAGCAAGTATGGTCGAAGTTAGAGTCAGAAGATTAGGACCTGAATTTCTTTGCTCATTCATCAGAGATTCAGTTTATCTAAATGTAAAATGGAGGTAAGAATAGAAAGACTATTAGGACTTTTGCAAAGAATAAAACAGATTACATGTGAAAGATGGTTGCATCCTAAAATAAGCTATATAAATGTAAGTTACAATTGTTTTAGCTTTCATTTGGAAAGATATTTTTTGGCAATGGATTTCTAGTTTCAATTTAAAGTAGGGGAAAATGTCCAAATGAGGTAAAAGTAAATTATTTTGTCAATTTATCACTCTCAGCATTTGAAGAGTACAGTGATCACAGAAAATATAGCATTAAAAATGTCTAATAAACTGGTTAATAGCTGACATGTTTCTTAAAAAAATAATAATGAACAGTTAACCAATTATTTGCAACTATAAAAAGATAACATGTTATCACGTAACTTTTGAAAACTATATTATTTTTCTACCTCAGTTAAAGTCTTCCTTTAAATAGACAGAAGTCGATATGCATTTAAATACGCACATATTTAAGTAGAAATAAGTTGATTACGCATCAACCCTAAGGAGGAAAGAACAATCTTGTGGCTAACTCATGCAACAATCTTTCTTTCAATAATATTTATCGAACATGCGCAGGGAGTTCACATGGACCACATATAGGTCCAAGTATAAAACCGGTAGCTGTGTGGTGCTGGGGCCAACGGGAGTCAACCAAAGCCACTTTTCCTACCCCCTACTATTGAGGTAACCTCTGCTCCAGCCATGCTGGTGTTGGTCTATCTAAAGGGGCCTCCCTCCGCACCTTAGCTCCCCCTCCTCTCTCACTAGCCAGATACTTCCCCATCCTTGAGTTTCCAGTTCAGGTGTTGGATCTTTCTACTGAAGTATTTCTTCTCCACATCAGTCTAACAGAAATGACAATAACAACCAATTAAGAGCAAAAAATGGCAGCTACCATTTACTGAGTACCCTGTGGACCAATCCTGAGCTACAAACTTCACATTCATTATTTCTTGAACCTACAACAATCTTAGGAAGATTATCCAATCTTCATAGAGACATTCCCAACTTCATCCAGTCAGTGGGACACATATCCAGATCTGTGGGACTCTAAATGACCATACAGCCTTGGCTGGTGTGGCTCAGTGGGTTGAGTGCCGGCCTGCGAACCAAAGGGTTGCTGGTTTGATCCCCGCCAGGTCACATTGAACTTTAGGGTTGCAGGCCAGGCAGTGAAAGAAGCAACCAACCGATGTTTCTCTCACACACTGATGTTTCTCTCCCTCTCTTTCTCCCTCCCTTCCCCTCTCTCTAAAGATAAAAATAAATCAATAAATAAATTCTTTAAAAAAAGTGATATAAACTACCATAGAGTGCTCCTTGCTTTGACCCAGAACTGCACTTGTTTTTTTTAAATATATTTTATTGATTATGCTATTACAGTTGTCCCATTCCCTCCCCTTTATTCCCCTCCGCTCTGCAAACCCCCCCACCCACATTCCTCCCCTTTAGTTCTTGTCCATGGGTCATACATATAAGTTCTTTGGCTTCTACATTTCCTATACTGTTCTTAACCTCCCCCTGTCTGTTTTCTACCTACCATTTACGCTACTTATTCTCCGTCCCTTTTCCCCCTCTCTCCCCCTCCCACTCCCCTGTTGATAACCCTCCATGTCTTAAAATCCCTTTAACATTTCATATAATAAGGGCTGGGTGGTGATGAACTCCTTGAACTTGACCTTATCTGAGAAGCACTTTATCTGCCCTTCCATTCTAAATGAAAGTTTTGCTGGATAGAGTGATCTTGGATGTAGGTCCTTGCCTTTCATTTATGGTATACTTCTTTCCAGCCCCTCCTTGCCTGTAAGGTCTCTTTTGAGAAATCAGCTGACAGACTTATGGGAACTCCTTTGTAGGTAATTGTCTCGTTTTCTCTTGCTGCTTTAAGATTCTCTCCTGATTTTTAATCTTGGGTAATGTAATTATGATGTGCCTTGGTGTGTTTCTCCTTGGGTCCAACTTCTTTGGGACTCTCTGAGCTTCCTGGACTTCCGGGAAGTCTATTTCCTTTGCCAGATTGGAGAAGTTCTCCTTCATTATTTGTTCAAATAAGCTTTCAATTGGTTGCTCTTCCTCTTCTCCTCCTGGTACCCCTATAATTCGGAAGTTGGGAAATTTAAAGATGTCCTGTCCTCTCCTCATTTTTCTGAATTCGTTTCTTCATTCTGTTCTGGTTGAATGTTTCTTTCTTCCTTCTGGTCCACACTGTTGATATGAGTCCCAGTTTCCTTCCCATCACTATTGGTTCCCTGTATATTTCCCCTTATTTCATTTAGTATAGCCTTCATTTTTCATCTAATTTGCAACCAAATTCAAACAATTCTGTGAGCATCCTGATTACAAGTGTTTTGAACTGTGCATCTGATAGGATGGCCATCTCTTTGTGGTTTAGTTGTATTTTTTCTGGAGCTTTGATCTGTTCTTTCATTTGGGCCATTTTTTTTTTCTTGGTGCGCCTGTTGCGTATAAGGGGCAGAGCCTTAGGTATTCACCAGGGCGGGGCAACCCACATCCCTGTGTTGTGAGGCTGCCTGTGGGGAAGGGGTCTGAAAGGGCACAACGGCACTTGCTCTGCCCTCTGCTGGCTTCTGGTCACTTCCCCCGCTACCCACAAGCAAAGTGGGCCCTTCTGTGCTGATTCCCGGGTGGGTGGGCATGTGGACATTCTAGGACCCTCTGGGTCTCTCCAATGAACTCTCCTGTGAGGCTGGGAGTTTCTCCTGCTGCTGCGTCAGCCTGCACAGGTGTTTTCAATTGGTGGTTTGAGGTTTTATTTCCCCTTCCTGGGACCTTGGGCTGCTCAGTCTGTTTCATTCCCCAGCTTTTCCTCCCGGTTTATCTGCACGCAAATGCAGGACCACCTGCTCCACCAGCCTCGGCCCTGCTGGGTCTGGGTACACAAGCCGCATGTCTCCCCAGCCAGCTGCAGCGTTGCCCCACCTATTGGTCTAGATGAATGTGTCTTCTTTAACTCCTTGGTTGTCAGACTTCCATACAGTTCAATTTTCTGTCAGCTCTGGTTATTTTTTGTTTTTAAATTGTTGTTGTCCCTCTTTTGGTTGTGTGAGGAGGCACAGCATGTCTACCTACGCCTCCATCTTAGCCGAAAGTCCAGAACTGCATTTGAAGGGAACTTCTGCTTTGACAGTGATCGCTGCATGCCTTGCACTGTTGGCTGTCTATTTACAGATTATGCATGCTTTTTATCACCCTCCCTCAAGTATAGGCAGGCAGAGGGTACATTCAGCCTTTCATAGGCCTTGCATAGCTCAAACACTCAGCTATTTGTGGATTGAGATATATACCATATACACACAAAAATGTTGATTTTTCTACTCTTCAAGAGAAAAACATCACACAAAGTATTAATTATAAGTTAATTATCATCATCTTTCAAAGTGAGGATTTGACTGAAAATCTGCTTGTCCACAGCAGCGTGAAGTTTAAGTTTGAATTGATTTGGTGGAAACACTGTGGGATTCACAAAAAAGTTTGAGACAGGATTTCTGCCACTATAAACTGCTTTAATATTTATTTACCTTACTGAATAGTATATCTGAATGTCACTCTAGAAAGCTGAAACTTATTAATATATGTGCATGTAAAATACATATTAGTGCTAACTAATACGGTAACTAAAACCTTATTTTTATTTTTTTATTTTATTTTTTTAAAAGATTTTGTATTTGTTTATTTTCAGAGAGAGGGGAAGGGAGAGAGAAAGAGAGGGAGAAAAACAGCAATGTATGGTTGCCTCTCACATGGCCCTCACTAGGGACCTGGCCTGCAACCCAGGCATGTGCCCTGACTGGGAATCAAACCGGGACCCTTTGGTTCCCAGCCTGCGCTCAATCCACTGAGCTACACCAGCCAGGGCTAAAAAAACCTTATTTTTAAAAAAACCTGGAAGAACAAATGTCCAGGATCAGAAGAATAAATAAATTATAACATATGCACACAAATAAAATATATATTAAAAATACTGATTAAGACTTTTTAATGGGCTGGGAAATGCCTGTTTTCAAGAAAAAGATACAGAAAACTACATCTACTCTCTCAACTATGTAAGAAAAAGATGAAAAGGTTTGGTCTGCAGCTGCATGTGAATGGTGAGATTGTGGACTACTTAAAAAATCCCGTTCTACCTTTTTTGTACTTCTAAAAATTTCTACAATTGGCATATATTATTGTATTTAAACATATCTTTTAAATAAAAATAACATAGGGTGGTACTAAGCCTAAGGATAGTGTTCAGAAATAAACCCTCATATGTATAGTTAATTTCCAATAAGAGTACTAAGACAATTCAATGGATAAAGAGTAGTCTTTTCAACCATTTTTTTTCTGGATATTTTCATGCAAAAGAATGACATTTGACCCCTTCCTTACACCATGCAAAAAAAAAAAAACTGATTCAAAATGGGTCACGGACCTAAACATACAAGCTAAAACATCAAAGAAAACCTGAAAGTGCTTGGGCTAAACTTCCTCAGATACGACACCAAACACAACTAAGAAAAGGAAAAGCACGTAACATTGGACTTCATCAAAACTAAAACCCTTGTGCTTCAGTGGACACCATCAAGAAAGTGAAAAAAAGACAACCTGTGGAATAGAAGAAAATATTTGCAAATCATATATTTGAGAAGGTACCTATGTCTAGGTTATATAAAGATCTCTTACAACTCAACAATAAAGACAAATGCCCAATTTAAAAATGCGCAAAGGTTCTGAATAGACATTCCTCTAAAGAATATATACAAATGCCCAATGAGCGCACAACAAGAATCTCAACACGACTGGCCATTAAGGAAGTTTAAATCAAAATCACAATGAGATACAACTTCACATTCAGTAGGATGGCTATAATAAAAAAAAAAACCAGAAAATTACAAGTGTTGGCAAAGAAGTAGAGAAATCGAAACTTTTATACATTGCTGGTAGAAATGTAAAATGATGCAACTGTTTTAGGAAACAGTCTGGCAATTCCTCAATATATCAAACACAGTTATCACATAGTTCAGCAATTCCATTATGAGGTATATACCATACGTAAGAGTAATGAAAACATGTCCCCACAAAAACTTGTACAAAAGTGTTCGTAGCGGCATTATTCATAATAGCCAAAAGTATAAACAACCCAGATGTCTATCAACTGATGAATGAATGAATACAATGTGGTATACATTCATACATAACTTCAGTGTGACAAAATGACTTGGAAATAAAAAGAAATGACTGATTCATGTTATAACATGGATGAATGCTGAAACTTGGTAAGTGAAAGAAGCCAGTCACAAAGAACAAATGTTTTATGGTTCCATTTATACGAAGTGTTCAGAATAGGCAAATCTACAGAAGCAGAAAATAGAATGGTAACTACCTCGGGAAGGAGGTCTGGGGGAAGTGGGGAGTGATTTAAGCTAATGGGTACAGGGTTTCTTTTTGGGGTAATATATTCTAAAATTGACTGTGTTGATAGTTGTACAACTTGATGAATATACATTTTAAATGGATAAATTGTATGGTATGTAAATTATATCTCAGTAAAGTTGTTTTTAAAAATATATAGATATAGGACTTAAAAATAGTTTCTACTATAATACTGGCAAATTTTGTAGGCAGTTCGGGGGGGGGAATTTTGACTGTTAAAACATCCTTGGAATTTTTATTCTTGATTCCAAGAAGAATTAAGAAAATAAATATGCATTTTCTCCCCATGTGTCATAGACACATGGATTGCATGTTGAAGAAGTAGAAATGAATTTAAGCCGCTAAGTGTAAGCTGGCATTGATCCCTTCTACATAGCTGTGCATTGTAAGCCCCGCGAGTAGTCAGTTTTAGAGAAAGGCCACGTCCTTGGCAGAAAAGAGGTTTCCAACTGTTTTTGGAGAAGAAGCTACTTTTACTTTCTATGAAGTCTTAACATAACTTAATGGGAAAGAGGTAACAGGCTAAAAGGAAGAGAGGTCATGAAGTCCCCAGATTCTAATCCTACTTCTTCTACCTAGCTCTTGGTCTTGGGTCTCATCTGCAAAAGGCAGATGACTGTGCCCTAACCACCTCACAGGACTGTAAAAAGACCCAAGTGGGAAGGGGGAAGGAGGGGAGGGGAGGAGAAGGGAGGGGAGGGGAGGGAGGGACAATGTTAGTGGGATACAGCTGGATTTGACCTCAGAAGATTTGGTCTTGAATTCTGTTTGCCATTAATAGCTTTGTCATCTTCAGGGAAGTAGGCATAGCAGCAACTCAAGTTTTTATCTCTAAAGATAGACCTGGTCAACATACTTCTCAGAGTATGAAATGAGACATCAAAGTAAAAATATACCAAAAGCCATTACGTTCAATACAAATGTAAATCATGATTAGTATTTATAAACTATATCTTCAAAGCATTGCTCTTAAGTCCCTAAGCTTTCAGGAAAGAAGATTGGCTTAAGAAAAGCCCAAAGCAACGGGAAAGAAACCACTGTCAGCCTCACGACGTGCACGGCACAGAATTACCAGAATTACAGTTGGCAAGCCTCTCAGACAATGCACCCGCGTTTGGTGAACTGGCACATGTGTCTTGGTTTATCAAACCTGAGCGACTGAAGTGTTTCAGAGGAAATCTAGATGGCCACGTTTTCTAGGACAGTGCTTCTCAAACTTCTTTTGTCTCAAAATCCCTTTACACTCTTAAAATTATTGAGAACCCAAAAGGGCTTCTGTTTTTGTGGGCCATATATATCATGCATTAGAAGATAAATTAAGAAAACTTTAAAATATTCATTAATTCATTTTTAATAAGACAAGAGAAGTCCATTACTTGTTAGTGTAAATAATATTTTAATGGAAAACAAGTATATTTTCAAAAAAAAGAAACTTAAAAGATGAAGGATATTTGTTTTATATTTTTGCAAGTGTTTTTTTGCAGTTCTGCCTTAACAGAAGACAGCTGTATTCTCATAAACTCTTCTGCATTCATTTCATTCCTGGACGTTGTTTCAGAAGAAAATCCTGCCTCGTACAAATATGTAGTCAGAAAATGAGCATTTAATATAGCCTTTTCAGATAATTGTGGCTATTCTTCTCCAGTACCCCCCTAAGCTCATCAAGTAGTAGTATCTTAGAAGTTAGTAGCAAGGTAAATCTGAAAACAGAACATTCTTTTTACATCTGTTCTATTAAAATCCATTGGTTTTTGGCACTTTGAAGAGATTTTTACCTGTATATGATTTCATAGCATCATATATCGGTCACTTGGAAAATCTTGGCTCGCCAAGTTTAAAAAGATTTTACATGTTGACACATTCATTAAAATCACAGTTGTTAAATATCACTACCAACTTCATCATAAAAATCTTTAAGGAATGGAAGCTGTCAATCTTATGGAGGCAAACACAAGTTTTGAGAAATACCAATTTTCATTCAAAATCTTAAATTTTATCATCAGTTGACCACCTTCACCCATTTTGGTCACCCCTTAAGCCCCTGCCTCTGGCGACCACCAGACATGTTCTCTGTATCTGAGTTCAGTTACTGTTTTAAGATTTCACATATAAGTGAGATCACATGGTATTTGACTTTGTTTGCCTGACTTATTTCACTTAGCATCATGCCTTCGAGATCCATCTATGTTGTTACAAATGGCAAGATTTCATTCATTTTTATGGCTGTATACACATATTGTACATACGATGGAAACATATATGTCACATTTTCTTTATTCACTCATCAATGATGGACACTTGGGCTGCTTCCACGTCTGGACCACTGTGGATAATGACACTACAAACATGGGTGGGGTTCGTGTGTCTCTGCAAGTTAGTGTTTTCATCTTCTTTGGATAAATACCCAGAAGGAGAAGGATCATATGGTGGTTCTGTTTTTAACTCTTTGAGGAATTTCCACACTGTTTTCCATGGTGGCTGCACCAATTTACACTCCCATCAACAGTGCCCAAGGTTTCCTTTTCTCCACATCTTTGCCAGCACTCGCTAGTTCTTGTCTTTTCCTAGTAACTATTCTAAAACATGTGATAGCTCATTGTTGTTTTGATTGCATTTTCCCACAGATTAGTGATGCTTAGCACCCATAATATATTTTAAATCTATTCACTTCTCTCCATCTCTATCCCTATAATCCATTAGAGCAGCTAGAGTGATACTTGAAAAAAATAAATAAAATCACACCACTTTCTTGCTGCAATCACTCACTGGCTTCCCTTCATTTTTAGAATAAAATTCAAACTTTTTACTATAACCTCTAAGGCCTCAGATACACTCCCTGGCTACCTCTTCCCTTAATTACTATGCTCCTACGTTAGCCTGTTACTGGCACACAAGTTCTTTCCTACCCCTGGGCCTTTGCACTAACTGTTCCCATATCCTTAAGGACCTTACCGTTTCCTAGCTCTTTGCGTGGCTGCTTTCTTGTCATCTCCATGTCTTAGCTCGGTATCACGTCTTCAATGAGGTTTGACAACTTTATCTAAAGTAGGTCCCTCTCTAGTTACTTACTCTTATATCACCTAATTAATTTCTATCACAGCACTTATCACTGCCTAAAATTGTTTATTGTCTAATTTCCAATAATTATTGGAATTCCATTAGAATTAGATTATAAACTTAATGAGGCAGGGATCTTTTTTTTTTAGCAGCTTTACTGAAATATAATCACATACCATACAATTCACCCATTTCAAGTGTGTAATGCAATGGTTTTTGGTTTATTAAATTATTTTTTAATTGTGGTCAAATATATAACATAAAATTTGTCATTTTAACCATTTTTAAGTGTACAATTCAGTGACATTAATTCGCGATGTTCTGCAACTATCGCCACTATTTCCAAAATTTTTTAATCATCCCAAATAGAAATTGTAACCATTAACTAATAAGACTCCCATTTCCCTCTTTCCTTAGCCCTTAGTAACCTCTAACCTACTTCCTGTCTCTAGGTATTTGCCTTACAGTTGTTCATATGGAAAGTAATACAATAATAAATAATAACACAAGAATAAACTCTGTTTTTCTTGTACTCACAACTGCAAACCCACTTTTGCCCCATCCTGTTTATAGCACACGATAGATGCTCAATAAATATTTGCTGAATCAACTAATTCATCAATTTTAAGGAAGTTACAACTTTTCTGGATCTCAGTTTTATAGTTCTGTGATGGGGCTGCATCACAACTTATTCATTTATTAGACATCTTTAGAGAATTTGTGGTTTCAGGCATTGTGCTTACTCATGAAAATATCACAATGTGCAAAACAGTTATTGTCTCTACACTTAAGAAACATTCAGTCCTTTTCTATTTGGAAATGTCGCCTTCTTTGATTCTTAGGATGGAAATATAAAAACAGTGACAGATATGGAAGTAAGCCTGTTGGATCATATGATACTACATTGGAGTGACAGATGTCAAAAGCCACGCTGCCTTCAAATTCATTTAATATGAGCTGCTCTTTTTACTGTGCAGGGTGACGAGGAGGGTCACACGAATGTATCCGTGTACGTTACAAACTGTAAATGTCAGGTAAAAGTCTTGCACTTTTTGATTTACTACATTTTATGCTTTGGGAACTAAAAGCAAAATATTGTGTTATACACAAATTCTAATATACTGATAAACTTACTGACAACTAAGGCGGGACCTTGGTTCTAAAATCAATGTTAACTACACTGTGCCTGAATTTTGCCAGGCTCGCTACTCTAGTGGTAAACGCTGACCAGCAAAGAATGCTATTTCCAGACAAAGGGGCTGACACTTGAAACACATTAGTAAATGGCACTAAAAACAAGACATTTTGCTTTATCCACGGTCACCACCGAGCCGGCACACACACGCTGTTCGACAGCAGTGACAGGAAGGGGGCAGGCAGACCGCGCTAACCCTCTCAGTCCTTCACACAGCGCTCGGGCACTTCCACCTGAAGGCCTGTCTTTCCAAGCTTGTGCTTTCAAACCTCGGGCTGGACTGGTCCCAAACACTGAAGTAACAAATATTACTAAATTCTGTCATTTCCTCTACCAAAAAAGTGATTTTACTACTACTTCTGGTTGTGATGAAAGGTCCTATTGACTATTCATTCAAGCCCTTAACCGAGTTATGGATGCAGTATTCGATGACTTCACTGCTTTTTCTCTGGCACTGGAACGCAGGCCGACGCTTTCATCCCCCCACGAGCGCGGCTCACGGTCCCCGCGGCGCGGCCATGTTACCGGTGCGAGCTGCTCGTCCCTAGAGACGGGGGATAGCGAGGCTGGCTGCCACGACACACGCCCATGTAACGACGCGTACTGGCGCGTTTGCAGAGAAAAACAAACCTCCAAAAGTTAAGGCGTAGCTTATTGATACATTACCTGGGTAGGAGCCATGATAATTAATGGTTTTTTGATTTGTTATAAGTGGAAATGTAATAAAGTGATGGTGGAAAAGCCAAGGACAAAATGAAACATACCGAAGAAATAGTAAGAGGTGGAAGAGTTGAAGCAAAGAGAGGTTGAAGGTCACAAATCTGCCACACGTTTCTTCCTAAATGCTAGAAAACGGGCTTCCTGAATGAACTCTGAAACCTAAGGAAGTCTGTTTATAAGAAGTTTATTATCCTCTCCTTTTTAACCTGCCACAAGTTATAAACATTTTTTTTTTAAATCAGAGAGCATGATGCTTGCTCTCTCTGGATTTACAGTGGTTAACCTGTGGCTCTTAAACACAAACGCAAGCGTAATCTCTCATTTTCAAAAAGAGTATAAAGTTACAGATGATACAAAATTACTAGAAGCAATCCATTTTTTAAAAGATGAATAAAAGTAGTTCAACATACTTGGGCCCTTGGTACAGTTAAGAATAAAGTCAGAGGCTACCTGGGAAGTGCTGCACAGTGAGGACCAAACGGATACTGAACTAAGAGCCTGGTGTGCAAGGCTGACCTCGAATCTTCCACTGCACACAGTCAGCCTCCATCTTTGTCCTGTTGTCAAAGCAAGCTGGGCTATTCCTGGCACCTCTTCATACCAACTTGCGACACTCCTATTGGGCCCTAAGAGGGAAGAACTACGTGTACATGTGTGTGTGTGAAGCTGCGGTTTATGAGGCAATCCAGGCATTTCAGTCCTAGCCTGAATCAGGAGTAGGTTTCACCGGGAATCTTCCAACAGATTTCTGACCTAGGGCGTAGGCACTTAGAACAAAAAAAAGAAAGAAAGAAAGTAGGGCAGGAAGAGAACTCTGAACGCAGATCAGAACTCAGTTGTACTAAAGGAGGTCCATGTTACCGACAGCCCGACTCCCAGACTCTGGACCCCAGGATTCCTGTCCCCTTTTCGAAGCTGGCCGACTTCACGTGGAGATGCTCCCTAATTTACACCTCTTCTTCCTTACCGTACTCCTAGTCCAGTCAGATCTTGACCAGTTCTAGGCGCTGCCTTTTCCGCGGTATGACGACTGTGGTCAGTAGCGTGAGCCTGGTAGCCTTGAAATTAAAATCCTATTTCTTAGACTGAGATACTTTGCTGCCAAAACTAGAGGGTGGGAAAGCGCCAGTTGCGGGAAGAATGGCGCGTAAAAGATGAGTCACAGCCCAGGGACTGCGCGCAGGGCGCTTGCCTGGAGTACAGAACAGGCGCTGGCGCGGCAGCAGCAACAAAAGCAGCACGGCCGAGAGGGCACGAGTGCGAGGTTATAAAGCAGACGACCAACTGAGGACTGCAAACCAGGAACTGGACCCGATGGCAGAAAAGGATAAGAATCTTAGTAAGAACCAAAGTAAAAAGTGAACTACTAGACTGAGTTTGGACGACGTGCAGAAAGGTAAAGATGGCGCCACATCAAGAAGTAATTCTCTGTCTATCAGGGATGACTAAGGGAGTTGTTTAGTGAATCTTCAGATTCATACAGATGAAAGGCAATTGGGGCTCATACAAACAAAGGAAGCATGAACCTTACTGTTTCTATAAAATGGAAAGCTCCAGGGATACAGGTGATGATGTCTTTAAGTAACAGCCAACCCCGGACACTCCTCCATGTGCTCTTCCAACTGGAAGGCTCCCACATAAAACACAAAGCACTAAAGCGGAACTTCCTTTACAACTAGGAAAGTCACGAAATATCTACCTCTTGAAATAGAGTCAGGTATGCTAGAGAAATGCTGCATATTTCTTTCAGGAATGTGCAGACCCAAGCCAGCATCCTTTAAGTCTTTCCATGGCATGTGGGAAGACATTACTCACACGAGATATTAACTGACATGATGTTGAGAGAACCACAGAAATCCAATAAGGGTTGGAAGGCCCATGGGCTTGGCCTTTTCTTTTTGGCCCTAGGTAATAGGGTGAGAAGACCATTGAGGACTTGCCAAAGTCACTAAACCTGCACTCCATAAACAACTCCCAATGCAAAACGAGCCCCTCCAGGAGTGGTCTGGGAGAGCACGCTGTGTGAGCAGGGAGCTGTTACTGGCCAAGCTGCAGAGGCAAAAGGTTATAAAGCCCACATTCGAGTCTAGTCTGCTAGCAAGTAGCAGCCCAGTGATGGGCTTCTGTGTTTAGTAGGAGGATTCTAGTCTGTACTCATTGCTTCTCGGTAGTATTATAATGGCAAAGAATAAGGCTGTGGCCAGAAAGGACTTTGTGTTAACACTGTAATTGGTTAAATACAACAGTCAACCAGAGTTGTATGTGGGAAGTAGGAGAAAGAGGAACCACTTACCTGTGCTATGTTTTTGTTCAGAAGATAGACACCGTAATCAAATTGCAACTTCTCCCCTCCTTTTGGGTATAATGGAAACCTAAAAAAGGTAAAGCAGGATCAGAAGTTTTCCAAAATTTGGGTGAAACAACCTCAAAATTGTTGACAAAGGTGGAAGTTTCCTGGATACAGTATAGTATCTGCCGACTTGGACTAAGTCAGTTATAGCCATTGCAACCTATTATCTTAGTATCTTCATGACGTTAGTCAAATTAGAACAATGGCTACTTTGTTCCAAAGAAAAAACTGAATAGGTCAGGCAACAAGGGATTGCTATATTAGGGAGTGACCCTAGAGGGGTGACAGGGGGTGGTGGTGGAGAGGGATTGAGGGAAAAAAAGGAGGTGATGGGGTGGAGGGGGAGAGAGAGAGAGAAGGAGGGGGAGAGAAAACTCATGGACACAGACAAGTGTGGTGATTGTGGGGGGGGGCGAGGAGGAGGGTTGGTGGAGGTGGAAGAGGGCATGGGGGGATAAACGGCGATGGGAAAAAATAAAATAAAATATAAAGTTAAATCAATAAGTGACCCACTAACCCCAAGAAGTTAAAGCCACTATGTTTCATATTTACACATCATAATCACACTACACTAAGATTAAGATCCTAGAAAATTTTTCCTCTAATACCTTGGACCCAGCATCTCAACTTCTACTAAATGGGAAAGGAAGAGTAAGAAAAAAGAAATCAGACATGAGAGCAATATGTACAATTTGTTTCATTTAAGGTGGTCAGTCAAATCAACAGCATTAATATGAGTAAAAACTCATAAAATATCCATTTATATTCACAGTGGTAGCTACTCAGATGTTATGTCTCCAAGGCAACGGACTCATGCGACAGAGGTCTCATAAGACTTTCCACTTGAACCTGACTCACAGGAGCAACAAAGGCAAGAGATCTGTGGATCTTTATAAAGATAATGAGTTATTTCAGGGAATAAGTTTCCCTCACCGTTTCCCTTTTCCTACCCCTGCAAATGAAGACAAGGTTACGGTATACCTACTTAGTCATATTTCCCCCCCGATTCTTACGACTAAGCATACATTTTATCCCCTCAAACAAATTTCTCTATGAACAGATAGGGTCAAGAAGAAAACTCCACCTTCCTTAGTTTTGCAATATACAATTATTCTCAAGAATAAAATTATCTTACGGAAATAAATGGTAAGTGATAATTACTAGATATTCTGAATTCTATTTGCCTGAGGAAAAGACATCCTGTATGGCCTGGAGGATATTGTTTTTTAGGGAAAATAGAAGAGAATTTAAGAGCCTTAGATTAAGTTCTCGAAAGTTGCCGATTACATAGTGTCCAATAGGTAATCTGTTGTGCTGTAAATTTACAGGCGCTGGGGAGTGAGCAAGGTCACGAACTGCTTTTATTCCCGACTAAAGCAACATCAAATGCTTCACACACCCACCAAGAAGATACAGCTTTGTACTTAGTTAAAGCAGTAAGAAAAAATTATGATATACGGTTTGGTCCTAAGTTGAGATGCATAAAAATGACAGCAAAGCAAATTCAGGCTAAACAAGGGGCAACGCCAGGCTTTCCCAGGGTGTCTGAGAACCCGTCGGATTTGTGTCTGTGCACGCAGAGAAACCACCTACTTGGAGGGACCTAACAACAAGGGGGCACTTTGGAACGAATCTTCTAGAGCCCTGGAGCTCTAGATAGTTGTTATTCTATAAAGCATCACATGTGGACATGTGCAGGGCTCGCCAAGTCCACACCTGTCTCCACTTCCAAATTATAAATACAGACACTGTATCGAAAATGTTGTAAGAGTAAACTGATGTAAGCATGCATTGAGAGCCAGGCCTCCGCATTTCTGAAACACTGATTTCACAACATTAATTTTTTATTTTTACTTTATTTGGACTTCTTTATAGAAAGAGTTACAAGGTACGTAAATAACACTGAAACAAATCTGCAGAGTGATCAGAGCTGATGGTTCAGATAGGGCAATTTTAAGTCAGATCAAATATTAGGACAGAGTTCACATCTGAAGTTGCTTTGAAATTCTTAAGTGGTCACTTCAAGTTGAACAGTATAATATCTATAACTATTACATATTCATCGTGCTTTGCAAAAGTGCATGGATTTGTATGTTTATTAAGCAATCTTAAAAAGGAAATCTATTTTAAAAGGTGAAACCTGTTACCATCAAGACATAAGACAGAAATCAAAAGCATCTTAACTCAATATAGATGGAGAATCACATCAGCAAACCATAGATGGTTTAGAAAAGCATGTGACCCTTCAGGTACAACCAGAAAAATGTCCTCAGCACCGCAAACAGGACGCACTAAAGGGGGGCGTCACATAAATACTCTACATTTCCTATTATCACACTCTTATAGAAAAGGCAATTAAAATGAGCAACGTTAATTCTTTTTCGAATTAAATTACATTTCCAAATTGTTTAAAAAATTCACAGACTACATGGTAAAAAATCAATAAATTCATAATAAATAGATTATGTGTGAAGATGATTTAAAGCTCTTTAGTACAAAGTAATCTGAGTATGAAATAAAGAATTATGTCATAACCACCAAAACCTAGTACGATCCCAGTCTGCACTGAAGGGAACGGAACAGCAATGGGGGACGTACTATTGCCAACTGCTCTGTACTGGGTCCCACTTCACTGCGAGACCTGTGTTCAGGTCTGTCCATTTTGTTTACAAGTATACAGATAAATAATCGGAACCTTTCGTACAGGTTATGTTTCTTATAGGTTTTGTAATCATCTCATTTGACTATAAAAAGCATTGCAGTGCAGTAGAGTGGTCCCGTGTTTTGTTATTTAAAAGAAAATGCCTGGCCTTGATCACCTACTTAGTAGAAGAGATATGATCTCAGTATTAGGTGTTCGATTATAAATTCAGTATTATTTCTATTGCCTCTACGACACCTGGAGACACAATTTTGAGAGAAATGATGGGAAGGAATCAGAGGAGTTTAGTCTGCAGCACAGAAGTCTCAGGGACAGCAAGTAAAGGGTTTTCAGAGAGGAAAAAAAGGTTGGT
>PVJI01018093.1:0-34087 GCA_004026765.1 Micronycteris hirsuta
TGGAACCCAAGGCCCCGCTGAGAATGTAAGATGTGAGCTCGGGCTGCCCTTCCGCAGAGGGAGAGATGCTGATTGCCATACAGACAAGTGAGAAGAATTTAGCTAAAATTTCTAACAAATTGCAGAATCTGACTTTGAGCTAATGTGAAGTCGAGAACTTCTGGGAGCCACACACACAAAGGCAGGTCACACCTACAAGATCCCCTCCACAGGCTCATGAGAAAGGTCAGGGGAGGGGAGGGAGAAGAGGGGGCCTTCCTCAGTGATGCAGCCCTGGGGGAGGGAAGTAAATTGCTACGGGAAACTCACAAAGCCAAGCTTAGATACTTCTCCAGGGAATAAATGCCTCAAGCCACTGGGGGAAGGGCAGAACTTTGTACCCTCAGGGCAATATGAAGACCTGCCGCTAAAGAAGGGGTAAAAGAAAACAACCCCATCATTATTGGAGATGCAGGGAACAGTTCTGGGTTCACAGTCCTACATCAATACCATCAGAAGTCTCCCACCACTACACAAAGTCCCGTGGAAGACTCACCAAAGATATAAGGCAATTTGGCTACGGTGGGAAGGTGAGGCAGGGTCATTTAGGAGCCTGACCCCTGAGACTCAGGAATACAGGAAGACAGAGGTTGGGACAGGACAACACCCAGCACACTGAGTAACAAGCAATAATGGTCTAATCCTTGAGGACAGGCAAGGGTATGTCGAGAGACCACCCCTTCTGTGGTGTAGGTACACAGGAAAGGCTGAAAGCTGAAGGTAGGGCAGCAACCTTGACCAAAACTCTCCGGTACCCAAGCCCCACCTTAAATACAAGTTAACACTACCAAACTTTGAAGCCAGTGGTCTGGTGAAGCTAGTAACAGCAGCAACAAAACCTGCTCAATTGCTACCCAGATTAAGCCAACCCCACACCAAGAGCATAGCAGAAGAAGAGGTGTGCAAAAATGCCATTTATCTCAGTCCCTTATCTCAGTCCCTAATGTTTTACACACCATGTCTGGTTTCAATCAGACATAAATGAGACAAGCCCAGGCTGGTGTGGCTCTGTGGGTTGACATTTTATTATTATAATAATTAGAGTTTTAATTGGGATCTGATGTCCATCATTAGTTATATTCAAGATATGATAATGATGGCATTAAAATAGAAATAAATATGCCCTGACCAGTGTGGTTCAGTGGGTTGGACATTGTCCCACAAAGGGAAAGGTCACTGGTTCAATTCTAGGTCAGGGCACATGCCTGGGTTGTGGGCCAAGTCCCTGACTGGGGGCACACAAGAGGCAACCAGTGTTTCTCTCTTATATCAATGTTTCCCTCCCTCTCTCTCTCCTGCCCTTCCTCTCTCTCTGAAAAATAATTTAATGAAATCTTTTTCAGAAAATGAAACAAGCCCATGCCCATATGGCTCAGTTGGAGCTTTGTCCTGTAACGAAAGGGTTATGGGTTTGATTCCTGGTCAGGGCAGATACCTGGGTTGTGGGTTCAATCCCCAGCCCAGGCTCATACAATCCCTAGTCCAGGCACCTATGGGAGGCAACGGTTGATGTTTCCCTCTCCACCTTTCTCTCTCCCTTCCTCTCTTTCTAAAAGCAGTGGGAAAAAATGCCCTTGTATTAGAATTAAAAAAGAAAACAATGAGACAAATAAGAAGATAAGGAAAAACAATCGAATGTCATGAGATAAAACAATCAAAACAACTAGACCCAGAGATGACTCAGATGCTGGAACTACCAGACAGGTAATTTAAATTAATTATTATTAATAAGCAAAGGACTTTAGTGGAAAAGGTAGACACTATGCGTGAACTGAAAGGAAATTTCAGAGGAGAGATGCAAACTATAAGAAAACATCTAATGGAAGCTCTGAAAATAAAGCAAGATGAAACAGAGATAAAATTTCTTACATACCACACCAAATTAAAATATACTGAGATACTACTACACACCTATCAGAATGTCTAAACTTAAAAATACTGACTGTGCCACATGCTGGCCAGAATTTTGAGCAACTGGAACTCTTATAAATTGCTGATGAGAATACAAAATGATATAGCCACTCTGGAATAGAATATAGTTGGCAATTTTTTGTAAAGTTAAACATGTATTTGCATTATGATCTAGCTATCCTTTTTTAGGTATTCACCCAAGAGAAATAAAAATCTACATTCACACCCTAGCCGTTGTGGCTCAGTGGATTGAGTGCTGGCCTGCAAACCAAAGGGGTCACTGGTTTGATTCCCAGTCAAGGAACATTCCTGAATTGTAGGCCAGGTCCCCGGTGGGGGGCATCCAAGAGGCAACCACACATTATTGTTTCTCTCCCTCTCTTTTTCCCTCCCTTCCCCTCTCTCTAAAAATAAATAAATAAAATCTTTTTTTGAAAATCTACATGCACTCAAAAGCCTGTATGTGAATATTTATGGCCACTTCACTCATTATAACCAAAAGCTGGAAACAACCAACTGTTGGTGCCTCCATCGGTGAATGGGTAAACAAAGTGTGGTATATCCATACAGTGGAGTACTCCTCAGCAGTATAAGACGAAGTACTGATATGCCCACCAGCTTGGATAAATCCCAAGCACATTATGCTAAGTCAAAGGAGAAAACCTAGAACACACTGCAGGTTGTTGGGTGCCTTCTCGGAGGCTGGCTACACAGGCAGGGGTCCCTGCATTGTAAATAAACACTCCAACCCATATTCAGGTTGTAATTTCACTGAATTGTGGAGCGGTATTTCACTGAACTGAGAGGAACAGAAAAAGTTGATGCAGTTTTATTTCAAATAAATAGAAACCGTTTCTTAGCAACATAAAACTATCATTTTAGTTATTGGTACTCAGAATCACAGTTTGTCCAAGTCTGTTTTTACCTCTGTATTTTATATCTATTCAACTGATTAATGTGCATAAAGGTCCATGTAACATTATTACAGATTATAAGTAAATCTAAAAAGCACACTTTTTTAACACATCCATGTATGTTAATTCTAGAAATAGGAAAATAAATGATTAAATCAGAAGATTGGGTTGACCTAATCAGAAATCTTAGTAATAAGTGCATATTTTAGCCAAGCACACAGAAATGGTGTAGCATGAGAAAAACGAAGGTGAATGTGGCCAAGTAAACACTTAAAAACCGAAGCCCTGTCTCTAACACAGTTCCATGCTTACTAATGATTTGTCATTAATAAGTTCCATGCTTATTAGTGACGCGTCATCCATCTTTCTACACTTCCCGAATCTCATGCGCGGGTTGTCAGTTTTGATCATTTTGCTACTGGATTTGATTTTTTCCAAAAATTATATAAATGCTTCATAAATTTGTGGCAATTCTAAAACAGAGGATAAACTCATTATAGTAAAGTGTTCTCTAATATCTTAAAATTAATCATAATTATGATACTCTCGATTGTAACACATTTATTAAATGCATATTTAGAAAATAGCATGACAGTTTTATTTATTTTACCTCTAGATCGCTAAAAAGAATACTCATGTAACAATTGAAGTCCAGCCCTTCAGTGGATCTCAAAACAAATACAATTTTAAGATGATTATGACTTTGTCTGAATTTTCCCATTACATTTTGTTTTTTCTTTTATACTTCCTGTTGGGTAGCCAGTTCACATGAAACATCTTTTTTCTTTCCTTATGAACTTTCATTCAGAGATGGAAAAGTATCAAAAGACGAAGTACTCTGCCATCATTGTTTCCCTCGTGTCCTACCCCGGTGTTTCGGAATGGATGCAGTTCCGTGAGGAAGGCAGTTGGCACATAATGATTCAAGTCTACATGAAGGTCTCTCACAGAACACCCCAGTGAACTTCCTAGCCAGGCTTTGTGTGCCTGAGATTCCTTAAAAATTCAGGTAAATCCTGGCTGGTGTGGCTCAGTGGATTGAGTGCCAGCCTGTGAACCAAAGGGTCGCTGGTTCGATTCCCAGTCAGGGCACATGCCTGGGTTGCAGGCCAGGTCCCCAGCATAGGTGCGTGAGAGGCAAGCACACATTGATGTTTCTCTCCTTCCCTTCCCCTCTCTTTAAAAATAAATAAATAAAATATTTGAAAAAAATCAGGTAAATTTAAAATGCACTGTGGATCCCAGAGGTCTCTCTAGTGGCCTTCAACTTGGGTTGGTGTGGGAATTGTGGGAGTTTAATATGTTATACAGTTTAAAGGGGATTCATTTCCAGGTCCTCAAATTTCGTATCACTCATACCTAGATCTGATCTGCCTGAAAACGCGTGCTTTATCAAGGCCTTGAGCCTGGTCTCTTTTCCAGCTCCTCCTTGCCAGTCACCTTTACCGCATGTTATAAAACAAAGGCAAACTCTCACTCTCCAGAATCCCGCTATGGGGCCCGGCCCGGGGTGTCAGTGCCTGCAGAGGGGTTGCCGTGATCAAAGCGCTGGTCCGTGTCTCAGCCGCGGGACTTCGGGAAAGGAGAGATTGAGCAGTCCCACACCGAACGTTAAGTTCTGTGGAAACTACTGACAGGTTGCAAATAAAACCATACACTTACCTTGTTCTTTTTAGTATTCGTTAGAATTTATTACAGAGGAATCTAAAAATAAATGACCAGCCACCGTCTGAGGGTTCCAACAAAAAAAGATAATTCATAAACTTGGAGCTTTGAGAAAATAGCTTCTGACTTAATCTTTTAAACCTATTCCTTTTACTGACCTAATATGCCTATATCTCATGTAAACAAACACATATATATTCTTTCAACAAAAACAAAAATATATGACAGACAGTAAAGAATTTTTAGGGGTTTTTTTCCTAAAGCTTCTATAATTTCTCTCTCCTTTTGAGCAGAGAGTTGACTGCCTTTTATAAGTTTATAGATGCCTAATATGCTTGAACCTCAATTCTTATTCTAATACTCAGTGACACTAAATTTGTTTTTTTTCATTAAGGGAGTGAGATATATATTAGTTTAGTCACACATTAAACAAAAAACATATTCAGCATTTCCTGTGGACCTGGTTGTGCCAAGCCATTGCGTCATGGTTTGTATTGCCTTACATGGGAGGTGGGGTGCAGGGGTGGGCATGAAAGATGGCATTAATGCAGTATCTTGGAACTAAATAAAAAGTCTGGAAGCAGATCTGGAAGTTCTGGAAAGAAACTGAAAGACTCTATAGTTGTTTATATCCATCACAAGAGACACTGTTAGGTAGCTATTAATACTAAACGTTTCTGGGATTAATTGTCCGGGTGGTGAAGACAGTTGCAGAAATTGAACAAGAAAAGAAAACATCAAGTGAAATTTGGCAGTGAAAAAATCCAGTCTAGGCTTAAAGATGATGATCTCTGAGCTCACATTCATAACATAGGAAAAATTTTAGTTATGCAGTAAAAGTAAAAATTTTGGTTACGCTGGCTTTAGCTAGCACTCGGACTACATAAGTGCCAGTATCTCTTCCAACGCCTGGCTTGTATCAGAAGGTTACACTCCGAGCACAGAATTAAACTCAGAGAATTTAGTTAGATGATGGTAATTGCCTAACGGCTCCAGAGGCTCCTCCGCAGCGTGCCTATAACAACTCAAGCGACTGAGAATTAGAGCTTTCTGGCCTCTGTTGGCAATCTTTCCGTCCCTCAGGGATGGCATGAAGGACAGGGCAGGGCAGAATAAAAGGTTGAGAACCACTTGCATGTGCTGTGTGACCGTCCTGGACAATTTTACTCCTCTTTGGCACCTCCAGCAGAGGGCAGGCAGGTATAGGAAACAGAGAGGAAGCCAGTGTTTCTCAGTTTCGTTTACAGACAATCCTGGCTTTGCCCAGTTGTGAGGGACCGTAGCAAAAGCCGTGTAAGTGGAAACTGCAAACCAATCTTAATAATTGGCCCTGGCTGGAGTAGCTCAGTGGATTGAGCACGGGCTGGGAACCAAAGAGTCCCGGTTCGATTCCCAGTCAGGACACATGCCTGGGTTGCGAGCCAGGTCCCCAGTGAGGGCCATGTGAGAGGCAACCATACATTGCTATTTCTCCCTCTCTTTTTCCCTCCCTTCTCCTCTCTCTAAAAATAAATAAATAAAATCTTAAAAAATTTTATTAAAAAAATAATAATAATTGGTGGGAAGATTCTGACTGTCCCATGATCTTTCAAATTTAAAACTCTTTTACTGTCAGGTATAAGTGTATGGGAAAATGAAATAATAATAAAATTACAATTTAAAACATTAGCAACATTGAGAGTTAAAGTGTTTTATTTCTTCATGAAAAAAAAATGTATCAAGAGTACTTTGAACGGTGCTTGCCTTCTTCTCTTGGTAGAACTTAGAATAGCAACAAGCATCTTTTCTATGCTTTGGCTAATTTCTAAATTTAGAAATGATCCTTTGAACTTTCAGTGTCAGCATACCCAAGAGTTCCTTTAAGAGAAGCTCTTTGGGACTTGTGCTCTGGAAGGATACACCACACACAAGCCTCTCCTCCGGTACCAAAGCAATTACCCCCGATATTCATGGTTTTACAAATCTCCACCAATCCCTGCCCAGACTCCACCTGCGAGCCCCTCCCTAAACCTCCCTGTGACTAACTCCGCCGCAACAACCTCATACAGTAAGTTCTCACTTCGTGTCATGGATAGGTTCTTGGAAACTGTGATTTTAAGTGAAACCATGTATAATGAGACCAATTTTACCAGAGGCTAATTGATAGAAGCAAGAGTTAAGTTCCTGTGGCATATTTCTAGTCCCCAAACAATCACCAAATTTCTAAATAAAAATTCAAAACACTTCTAATATTAAACATTAAAGTAAATGTGGGCTATGCATACATTTAAGAAACATTAATAACATCAAGTAAGATTTGACCCACTCATTCCAGTTTGGGGTCACTGGCAGCCAGAGCCTCAGTGTTATGGGTCAGGAAGTTTTACTTTGGAGATGAGGGAGTCCATTTCCTATAGTTGAGGGTGAAGAGAGTTAAGGAAAGAGAAAGAGAAGCTAGCTAGATCTCTCTGTCCTCCCCTGTCTCCTGGCCTCATCCCTCTCTGTAGTGGTCACCCCACAGAGGCAGGATGGAACCACCCCCAACCAAAATTGATTTCAATGTCCAGACTAGTAATAATGCACATGCACCAAGAAGGTATGAAAAGTTTATTTCTCACATGATGAGGCTTTTTGGGAGAGCTGGGCAGGCTCACAACCAGGTCTGAAAATGGGCTGAGCCAGAGGAAGAAAGGAGAGGCTAGCTTTGGCATTTATTGTGGTTAGGGGGTGGAGCTGGACCAGGGGTTCCTACAGAAGAAGTGGCTTATGTGGGTTGAACTTTCTGCACTCACCGAGAAAGGCAGTATGTGGGCTTTCCTATTAGTCTGCCCAGAGGCGGGAAGAAAGGTGAAGAGACAGGGGTGAAGCTTGACAGCCATCAGCAGTCAAAATGGAGCCAGACTCTATCACATCTTCAAGGCACAGAAAAGGAAGGACCTCTCTGTGCTCCTCCCCAGCCCGGACCCTGCCCCACTTGGGCTTATATGAGACCCGTGCAGGGGGAGCTCCTCTAATTCTATAGAAGCAAAAAATCTAACACAGATAGCAGCATGTGGTAGGTTCCCGCTAAGTACTATATATATTATATATATAAGTATATATATTTATGTATAAAATATGCTAGTTTAATTATCACAATAACCCTATGAGGTAGATATACTAATTCCTGTTTTACAGAGAAAACAGATACATTCAAGAAACTTGCCCAAGGTTACCAAACCAGTAAATGGCAAAGCCAGAGTTTAAACTTAGTGCCACTCACTGCAGATCCTCCTAACCACTCCACTGCCTTTTCTGCACAGATGCTGATGCAGTGCACCTGAGTTCATGAGACAGTAACTTCCGGCCAGTGTGCCAGTGGGTATCCGCCTTCTGACTCATGTGTGAGGTGCATTCTTCCCACCACCACAGTGATATGTCAGAAGGGCTGAAGGAGGGCAGAGCAGGACTCTGTGGAAGCTAAGAGGCTCACAGTGCTGTGAGCTGGTCCTCAGGACAGCTCCTGGGGTGCCTGAGGCAGTGATCCAGTCACGACAGCAGACAGCTCTGTCCAGCACCACCAGTGGGCGCTGAAGAGTGAGCCAGAGAACAGGGGGACAAATGTGGGTGCTTTTGCAGACTCTGTGAGGCCATCGGTCACACTGAAGCAGTGATTGTGCTGTGAGTCTCACAGACTCGGTTAGTGTCTTTTGATCAACCTTCAAGAGGACAGCAAAAAGTTCTAAGTTTTGAAAGTGTGCGCCAAACAGAGAGGATGTGGACTACCATTGTAAGATTCCAGAGCTACCGGTGCCTTGTAGCTGAGTCTTTTTCAAAGTTTGTTTTTATGATATATTTCTTCATAAATATGAAAATATACAACTTATATAAGGTATAACAAATAATAAAACCAACTTTTATATCTCCACATTCAGATTAAGACCTAGACTATTCCCAGGGCCTTAAAGTCCCTGTGTGGTTATCCCAGGCACAGCCCCCACACCTCACCGAAGTTCGCATAAACCCGGACGCCTGTGTCGGCCACCTCCAAGCATGGACGGTTGGTTAGAAAGTGTCATTGACTCCTTTCAGTGCTCCAATGTAGAATTCCTGCCAAAGCTTGGTGTGTGTGTGTGTCTGTGCACACGCATGTGTGTGGAGGTGAGAAAGCTAGCTATCTATTTAAGAATAACCCAAAGGGTAACTTCACCAATGTCCTTTGATCTAAATTCTTCCATTGATCTGTCTATCGTGATCCAAATAAACTTGCAATTGTAAAACAGCTAAAATAGACATTATAATCACATAATGTCTGTCCTAGAGTTCATCTCTAAAATCAGAGACTTACCTTTTAAAACTCAGTGGTTTTTATTTTTTTTAAATAATTACTTTATTGTTTTTCAATTACAGTTGTCTGCATCCTCTCCCCTCCCCTCCCCCCCTCCAACCCCACCTCTCTTCCCTACCTCCCTCCTCCCCCTTGGCTCTGTCCATGTGTCCTCTATAGTGGTTCCTGAAAACCCTTCTCCCCATTGTCCCCTCCCCCCTCCCCTCTGGCCACTGTCAGACTGTTGTTAATTTCAATGTCTCTGGTTATGTTTTTCTTGCTTTTTTCTTTTGTTGATTGAAAACTCAGTGGTTTTTAAATCAAAGCTAATTCTTCAGGAGAATAACATGTGCACTACTGTCCTGTAACAAGACGTAATACTGTACATGACTGCTACTGGTGACCAGCAGTGTCACCTTCATTGGAACTGGCACATATAAGGGCATTGTCCCTGGTTCAAAGCATCACTTAGTCCTTCCTTTGACTCTTCTCTGGGGCCACCTCCTCCTCCCCCAATAAATTAAATACAGAAGTTAATCTAAACTGTTGCTGCCAAACTCCCACCAAAGAGAATGAAAACCTCTCAGGACAGCTACTGTCTGAAACAACAGAGGTCACAGTACCCATGCAGCACGCGCCAGCTCAGAAATGAGCCAGACTCACTAAGCCTGTTGCCAGGTGAAGGATATGGTACGGTTTCTTGCGGTAATTTATATTTCCCCTGAGCTGCTTCACAGCTTAGGCAGTGAGCTAGCTGTCACCGAAAAGAAAGAGAAGTGTCAGTGCCCGAAGTTAATTCCAGGTTTTTCCTTTGTCTAATTGGCCCTGGGCCCTCTGTGGTTGCTCCTGAGACCTGCCTTAAATTCGCCTAAGCCAGGAGAAATGCCTGCAAGCTGTTAAAGTACTCACTGTCTTGTTTCCTCTAGCGGCAGGCTTTGATGGTTGCCAACTTCCCAAGTTTATTGTCAGAGTCAAGTCTTCAGTGAGACTCTCTTGTTCCTACAGACAGTGGCCTCTGTGGATATATAAAAAGGGATAGCACAGTTCATTTGCTCATTTATTCAGCAAAAATTGATTGAGCATCCACTGTGTGCTAAGCACTGAGTGTAGTGCGCTGGATGATGAACAAAATAGAACGGCCCCTTCCCGGAGGGTGAGATTTAATGAAAGATACTGACAAATAAACAATTACATATGATTGATAAAGGTTTGACCGAGGGAGAAGCCCCTGGCCCCCACCCTCCACCCCTAATACACCAAACAATTCTACTGGTAGAACGGATCTGACATAAATGCTTTCCTGGGCATTGAGAAAAAATGGCTTCAGATTAAGGAGAGTGTTTTTGGTATGTGTTGTATTTGTTTTCGGCAGAGAATTCTCCCTTTAAAAAAGTAATCAGATTGAATTAGGTGTACTGAGTTCAAGACCTAGTTTCTAACAGACACATCTGTGTTACTGTCCTTTCTTTCTGGTTTTTGTTTTGCCTCCAGTTTCAATTTCTTCCTCTCCCCATTTTCCCCATACTTTCTCTCCCCAATTTTTAAATTTAGAAGATAAATATATTGAGCAACAATAAGCAGCAAATTCACAACCTATAGGCCCTATTTCTACTGCAAACACTAGTTACTGATCCAAGCCCTCCTGGAGAAAGAGAGAACTGAAAACAAGATTTCATCTTGTTCAAATGACAAGAAAATACTCTTTGGTGTATGAAAATCTGGGGAAAGTTGCCAACTAACACACATCAACTAGGCAGGAAAACCAAAAAAAGCTTCATCCATAAGGTTGCACCTTTACGGGCATAATTTCTGAAAGTTTAATCATTATCATTTCAGGATAATAGTCTTAAAAAGATCTTTGAAAGAGTATCAGAATTTTACTTTCTATGCTCTAGAACTAATTTTGTAAAGACCTTTCTCCAGCTTGCCTAAAGGAACCCTTTCTGGTGAACCCCTCACTCGGGATAAGCCTGACTAGGTGTTACAACTGTACTTAAAAATATCAGACATTACTCATAGCAATATGGTTTCAAGAAGGTTCTTCTTCCTTTGAGAATATTACCAAATCTTGCTTTTATTCACTAACAAATATTTAATAAGCACCTACTTTGTGCCAAGGCCCTATTTCAGAAATAAACAAAACCTAGTACTGACTATCTAATTGCACCTTAGAGGGGAAAGCATCAAATAAATAGTACAGATAGTATTACAGGAGAACTCACATATGGCTTCTTACTGACAATAAGAAACATTTTTGTTCATATCAAAAAAGCATTAGGCAAAAACTTCTTAGTTTGTTGTAGTCCCATTTTGTTTTGGTTTTTTTCTTTTGTTTCCCTTGCCTGAGGAGATATATCCGATAAAATATTGCTACAAGTAATGTCTGAGACTTTGCTGCCTGTTTTCTTCTATGATTTTTATTGTTTCAGGTCTAACATTTAAGTCTTTTAGCCATTTTTAATTTATTCTTGTGTATGGTGTAAGAAGGTGGTCTAGTTCAATTTTTCTGCATGTGTCTGTCCAATTTTCCCAACACCATTTATTGAATATATTATCTTTAGCCCATTGTATGTACTTGCTTCCTCTGTCAAATTTTTGAAGATTTTATTTATTTTTAGAGGGGAAGGGAGGGAGAAAGACATGAAGAGAAACATCAATGTGTGGTTGCCTCTCACGTGCCCCCATCAGGGACATGGCCCACAACTCAGGTATGTGCCCTGACCGGGAATCAAACCAGTGACCTGTAGCAGTGTTTTCCACATGTGTGTACACATGCATGTTCCTGAGGATTTACACGTTTTGAGCGCAGCTCCGTGTAATTCCCGTGTGAGCAAGTGTGGATCATGTCTGTGGAATGGGAATTCTCTAATAGGAATTTGGCAAAGATATATCTTAAAAAATTCTGGCTTGCTGAGCCCTGTATATTATATTACCCTGGTCCTGTCTGCCACCCGACCTGAATTTACATCCTAATGCCCTGCTAATGAGTAAAACTATCCCTGTTCTGCTTAATCCCATGAATAATCAATCCATGTAAATATGTCCTAAAGCCTCTAATAAAAACCCCAGCTAAGCGACCCACGAGGCCTTTTCCCAAGATGGAGGAATTGGTCCCATGGCTCCGGACTCTCTTCTTCCCGCGTGTCTCGGTATGAGATTCTTTCACGCATCGGGTTGCGGTCACCCACAGATTTCGGCTGGGACGAAATCCCCACGACAGTGACCCTTTGGTTCACAGGCCGGCACTCAGTTCATTGAGCCACACCATCCAGGCCCCTCTGTCAAATTTTAATTGACTATAAAAGTATGGATTTATTTATGGGCTCTCTATTCTGTTCCATTGATCTATGTGTCTGTTTTTATTCCAGTACTATGCCGTGCTGATTACTATGGCCTCATAGTGTAGTTTAAAATTAAGAAGTGTGATTCCTCCAACTTTGCTCTTCTTTCTCACCATCATTGTTGCTATGCAGGGCCTTTTGTGGTTCCATATAAATTTCTAAAATATTTTTTCTAGTTCTGTGAAATACATCATTGGCATCTACATAGGAATTGCATTGAATCTACAGATTGCTCTGGATAGTATGGACATTTTAATGATGTTAATTCTTCCTATCCATGAACACAGTATTTGCTCCCACTTATTTGTATCTTCTTCAATTTCCTTCTTCAGTGTCTTATAACTTTCCAAGTACAGGTACTTTACATCCTTGGTTAGGTTTATTCCTAGGCATGTTATTCCTTTTGAAATAATTGTGAATAGAATTGTTAACTTAATTTCCCTTTCTGTTAGGAAAACATCAACAAAACAAAAAAGATAACCCACAGAATGGGAGAACATATTTGCCTATACATCTGATAAGGGGTTAAAATCTAAAATCTATGAAGAACTTACAAAACTCAACACCAAAAAAACAAGCAACCCAATTAAAAAATGGGTAAAGGACCTGAATTGACACTTTTCCAAAGATGACATACAGATGACCAATAGGCATATGAAAAGATGCTCAATGTCACTAATCATCAGAGAAATGCAAATTAAAATCACAATGACATATCACCTCACACCTGTCATAATGGCTATCATCAATAAATCAACAAACAACGAGTGCTAGCAAGGACATGGAGAAAGGGAAAACCTTTTACATTGTTGGTAGTAATGCGGATTGGTGCAGACACTGTGGAAAGAAGTATAGAGATACCTCGAAAAATAAAAAATGGAACTGCCTTTTGACCCAGTATTCCCACTTTTGGAAATGTATCCAAAGAAACCCAAAACACTAATTAGAAAGAATATAAGCACCCCTATGTTCACTGAAGTGTTATTTACAATCACCAAGATATGGAGGCAGCCCAAGTGTCCATCAATAGATGAGTGGATAAAACAACTGTGGGACATTTACACAATGGAATACTACTCAGCCACAAGCAAAAGAAGAAAATTTTACTCTTTGCAACAGTCCGGATGGACCTGGAGAACAGTATGCTACGTGCAGTAAGCCAGTGAGAGAAAGACAAATACCATACGATCTCACTCATGTGGAATCTATAGAACTGAACTAACGAAGAAAATAGAGAAAGACTCATAGAGAGCAGGATGACAGCTAAGGCGTGGGGGTGGCTTAGGGAGTGGAGAGATTGCGCAAAAAGAAAAAAGAACTCATGGACATGGACAACCATATGGTGATTGCAGGGGGGAGGGAGGATGAGGGGACTAAATAGTAATGGAAAAAATACAATCAAAATTTTTTTAAAGCATTAGGCAAGACTAATCTGTTCTAAAATTTAATTTCTAAGTTTGTCGATATAAGGGGTAGTCATCATTTTAAATCAAATATTACTAAACACATAAAAATCAGCATTCTCCTGTCCTACTCTCCCCACTGCCAATCCCACTCCCTAGAGACAGGCACTTTCGACTCGGTTAGCTATCTTACCTGGCCTTTATCTCTACACTTAAAACAACGTGCCTGTAATTAGGTGACCATATACCCTGTTTGCTCATCAGTTTCAGTTTACACCGTTGTCCAGCATAATTAACACCAGTGGTCTCCTTCACTGGTAATTCCAGGACTTCCATACTTACAGTGAGTCACCATGATCTGTAGACCTCCTTTCCAAGTTACGGTAGTTCAGCACTTTTACACCCTCTACTCTCCCTTGAATCCATCCTTCCAATTAGCTGTCTAATTTTGGGTTAAATCCATAACCAATTATTTATCCTGTTTTGACAACCTAAGTATTATTCACTACTAAGCCAAGTAATTCGCTGTGATGGTGTTTTCTTTCTTGTATAACTTTTTATTTCCTCTAGAGTTAATAACTGCCTTTTTAAAATTTGTTTAAATTTTTTGTACTTTCCCCCAAATACTTAAACAAAGCTGTGAAATGCATAAGCAACAAGTTTTCTAAATGCTCAAATAAGATCATGCTTTGATCAGAGTACAAGCCTATGCAGCTGCTCTTGCAAAAATCTAAATACGTAGTAAATTTTAGACAAAAATCATCTTACTTCTGGTCAGCAATCAGGAGCCTATCCATAAGGGCAGACTCTGGGGAATTTGAGGGAAGTTCCTGGAAGAGTTTTCTCCACGTTTGCTTTCTGACCTTGCAGTACCCTGTTGAATTCCTTCCCAGAGATGAATCATGGCAGTCTGATTGAAATGTAGAGAGTTGGTAGTCTCCTAAGCACCAACAATAATTGCAAGCCAGCTGCTGTTAGAGCAACTAGGAAAATCCCAACACTCTAAGCTGATGCTATCTCTACTTTCTAGCAATAAAGCAAAGTTGGAGAGAACCAAATAAATCTTCAAGGTCATATCCTATTAGTTCCCAGATGTGCCATTTATATCTCTGCTTTCTAGAACAACAAGACAATAATTATCTGTGAGTCATTAACCTTGTGGTTCAGTTCTGTGATTATTATTTTTCTCCAACTAAATAAACTGCATACACCCTTCATTATTTAGTTTTGAACTCAAGTGGCCTACTCCTGCTGCTGAGCTACAGATAGAAGCTTGGATATTAATATGCCTAAAATGTTGGTTTAATAATTACTTTAGTATCTCATCTTACTCTCACTTCACAGGGAATTATGCTCTTATTGGATAGTTGCTATGCAGACTGTAACGAGAGGGTGACCAGCCTTGGCAAAGATTATTTCATTGACTGGCAACCATCCAGGCTAATGTCAGAAAGCAAAATTATTTTAAATATTGTAGTAGCATAACTCTTGGTTTATCATATTCTCAACACAGATAGCTTCTTGCCCATTACTCAAATTGCAAACACTTTACCAGTTATAAACCACTTAAATGTGTATAACTAGCATTATCAAAGATATTAGATTTAATTCAATAAATATAAATTCAAACAAAAACAAGCACAAAATAAGTGTCAATGGTATATATTACATGGGTGTTGTTTTTGTTTTGTTTTGCTGTTAAAGGAAAAAGTCTCATGTTAGAAATAAATACAGAATTTATCAAATTGTAAAGCTTTATGGCATTCTATAACGTACTTTCATAACAACTATTTTATTTATTTTTTAAAGATTTTTGCCCTGGGTGGTGTGGCTCTGTGGATTGAGTGCCGGCCTGTGAACCAAAGCGTCGCTGGTTTGATTCCCAGTCAGGGCACAGGCCTGGGTTGCAGGCCAGGTCCCCAGTAGGGGGCACATGAGAGGCAACCACACACTGATGTTTCTTTCCCTCTCTCCCTCCCTTTCCTTCTTTCTAAAAATAAATAAAAATCTTTTTAAAATTTTTCTTAAAAAACTGATAGTTCTTTTTTCTTAATTAAACTACACCCTGACCTAAAGAATTAATTCTACACTCAGAAAAAAAAGGTGTAACTGTTCTCTTCCTGCACTAACCTCCAGTCTTACTAATGCGTCATCAGCACCCTTCTTTAAATATCTATTACTCTGGTCCCCAAAAACATCCATCCATTTTGGTTCTAACTTAAACACCAGTCTACATAGCAATCAACATAGCTCATAGTTATAAGCTGAATTGTGTCCCCCCAAAATCTATATTCTGAAGTCTAACCCCCCAATACTTCAGAATGTGACTGCATTGGGAGACAGGGTCTTCAACTAGGTAATTAAATTCAATGAGATCACGGGGAAGGGGGGGAGGGTTCTACTCCAATACCACTGATGTCCTTGTAAGAAGAGAAAATTTGGACACAGACGGAGAGATAAAGAAGACAACCATCTTGGCTTCAAGGAGAGAAGCTTCAAAAGAAACAGACCCTGCTGAAACCTTGATCTCAGACCTCCAGCCTCCAAAACTGTGAGAAAATAAATTTCTGTTGTTTAAGCCACTGAGTCTGTGGTACTTTGATATGGCAGCCCCAGCAAACTAAGACACCCACCTCTCCTCTTTCCTTCTGAAGTTCAGCAAATATGCATTGAATGTGTACCCATTTCAGACACTGGGCCAAGGGTTGAGGCTGTAGGGATAAACCTGCAGACATGGTCCTACGCACATGGAGCTTTCAGTTTATCATAGATGTAAAAAGGCTTACTAGCATGCATGCCTTTCTCCTAGAAGGTCCTCCTACAGAAAACGAAGGGCACATTATTTTGCTATTGGCCTCTAACATGCTACTCAAAGCGTGGTCCACTGACCCGCAATATCGACATCACCTGGGAGAATGTTAGAAATGCAAATTCTTGGACCCATCTCAGACTTAAGGGAGCAGAATCTCTGTGAGTGGGGCTCAGGCATCAGTATTTTCATGAGCTCTTCAGGGGATGCTTGTGCACATCCAGGGGAAGTGTGAGAAGCACTGAAAACATATTATACTGTAGTTGGTAAAAAAGCACAGGCAGGCAAACACAATCCAACCCTCTAGTCTAAACGCTACATAAAGCAATTGCCCCAAGTTGACTGTCTACCACCCAACCACCCCCAAGCCCCAGGGATGAATTTACCTAAATATTCCCATAATCCAATGCTGTCTTTTTCTTAGGTACCATCCAAACTGTCCCAAACATACAACTCTGTGCCTTCATAAAGGTGTCAAATTAGAGGGGGAAAGTGGATCCTCGTGTGCAAGAGTGACACAGATATTTCAACACAGGGCACCACTTCCCTTTTCTTTTGATCTCCAGCGTCCTACCCACAGAAGCAGCAATGCCAAAAGACAGCCGCACAGTGTGTGCGGGAGTCACGTTGTCATTGAACTGTTTTGTACAATGAGAATCACTCTCCAACAGGCAGACATAAGAAGCTTTCTTTCCTGTTGTGTCTTAAATTATCAATTGTGCACATTGTTATCTATCTATGGCAAACCCAATAGTAAATTATAATAATCCAGTCAAGGCAGTACCCACTGTGTAACTATGGCGTTTTATTTAGTATTTTATAATAATTGATGTTATTCGCTTTATTGTTAATGGTACACACTTAGGGAGAAAGGAAAAGATAATAATAGGTATTTGGCCAAGTTTACCCACAATAGCCTGACTCCACCAATAAGCTAAAGCCTTTAAAAATCACTTCTTATGTGATATATAACCAATCATACACATTATGTTATTACTGCCTGATCAAACTGATTTGTTCAATCATTTAGCCAGTAAACATCCATTCTGATAGGAATTGTGCAAAACGTGGGGGAAGTAAGGTTGAATAAAGAAGCCTAACAGAGATGGAGAAGGCCGTGGGGACCCCCGCCCCAGCTTTGCTGCCTGCAGTGACACTGGCTGTCCGTGCCCCGCCCTCTGGACACGGTCTGGATCTTTCTGTCTCTGAGCAGATGTGCACAACCGAGCCTCTTCTGGCACTGCATTTGCAGTGCCTAAAACAGACGTAGACACATATTAAGAGCTCAGTAAACAATTTAAAGTGTTTAACTTAATTTTAGTTCTTATTTTGTGCTGTGTACAGTG
This sequence comes from Micronycteris hirsuta, assembly GCA_004026765.1. Classification (NCBI taxonomy): domain Eukaryota; kingdom Metazoa; phylum Chordata; class Mammalia; order Chiroptera; family Phyllostomidae; genus Micronycteris; species Micronycteris hirsuta. The sequence goes on from PVJI01018093.1 coordinate 17,714, forward strand.
CTAAGTCTTTTAAATGTTTACTGAATGTAATTAGTGCTGTGCTGGTAAATGCCTCTCTGGGGGAAAGAGCCTGACTTCTAGCGTTTGCTGATCTCAGGACAGAAATACGCCCACCATGGCTAATTTCCAGCTACCTGGCGGCTTACCGACCGGCTTGCGAAAATCCTGAGACTTTAACAACTGGCTTGACCAAGACGGTATGAACTAACTCCAGGATACCACGGCACATCACCTTCACAGTAAGACTCTGTAGTGGTATTAGAATTGTTGTTATATTACTCTCTCCATTTTGCAGATAAGAAAACCAAGGGCATAAGGAAGTTCAGTAACTTGTTCAGGGCCGGGCAGTAAATGGTAAAGCTGGGATGCAACCTAGGGCTCTGGGAGGCTAAAGCGAGCGCTGCACTAAACTGACTCACAGTGTACCCCATTAACAAAGGCGGGGTAAGATGAGGAGCTGTTGAAATTCCCACTCAAATCATTCCAGATGAACCAAGCACTCCGGGTTTTGACTTTCTTTGCATTGGAGCATGAAGCCATTGTTCCCTTGCCTGTGAAACCTAAAGCTTTTTTCTTCTTGGGTTCAGGTTGCGTGTATCCTTTGGCTCAGAGCTGAATCCATTCATTGAAGAGTTCGCTTTCCACTTGAGACTTTGCCTATTATCCCTCTAGGCAAAAATTTCTGTAATGACTAATAATAATAATAGTTATTATTTATTGAATGCTTACAATGTGCCAGTTACCCTACATTCTACATGTTTCATTTCATTTTATCCTCACAATGCCTCTATAAGATAGGTACTATTATTATTCCCATTTTATATGTGGGGAAACTAAGGCACAGAGGAGGTTTAAAATAATTTCCCCCCAAATCACACAGTTAATTACTATCCGACATGAGATTCAAGCCACAGGCATGTGGGTTTTCTTTTTCTTTTTGAGCCTAAACTCTTTTTTTTAAATAATTACTTTATTGTTTTTCAATTACAGTTGTCTTGAGCCTAAACTCTTAACCACTATGTTATCCTATTTAGTCCCTAAACACTTTGTGTCAAGGTACTAGCGGGTTTTATAACCCAGCAGCCCAACTCTGCTATCTTCCTTGAAGTTCTTTTCTGGTACAGTTTTCAAGTTTCTCTTCCTGCCTGTCCATGGTTAGCTCCCATTCTCTTTCGTAAAGCAGGTGCTCACTGTAAACAGAAGAGCTGGGTACCTCATCTTTACCAGGGCTGCTCTCCAAGTTCACCTTGCTATAGATTTGTCATGTTATTTGATAGTAACCTTCTTCATAGATGGCACTCATAAAACTCAATATTGGGAAGATCTAAGTTTCATATAACAGGGCGCAACATAAGTCACTCTGTTACCGAACAGTCCTTGGGGTCTTGCTGCCGGCCGCCACCTTCTAGGCAAAAATTCCAGAGGCAAAGGTTTGGTAATAAAGGAAAAGGAGTCTTTATTCGAAAGCAGGTACTTAAGTCTATCAAGGCACAGCTTTAATCACTTAAGCCTATCAATTAAGGCTAAACTTTAACACCTGAGTTCTATTATTTTCCCTGTTTTTAGTTATCTTGTTTCTATAGGGTTAGTTTACAAGCTAAAAACTACATAATACACAAAAACTACACAATTTTGGAAGAATGGCAGGCTTCTGCTTCAAAGCCTGTTACCTCTAGGACACACACAGAATAAACCTGCCACCCTCTGCAAGGCCAGCCCAATCCTAGACTGCGCCCGGAGTTCCTTACCTTACAAAGTACCACCCATTGGGAAATGCGGGCAGCTGCAGCATGGTCATCCAGGTATCCTCAAGGAAGAAGAGCCTGAGAGTAAGCCCAAGAGCCCGAGCCTAAGAGAGAACCAGGCCAGGAGCCAGAGAGCTCCCTTCTTTTTATTTCCATGCACTCTGGAGGCATTCAGCTTCTGACAATCCACTCCTAGGCTGCCTACAATTGCCTTGGCAAACTCCTCCTACAGCCCCTCCCTACTTCTCCCCAGTGATTAGTTATCTTAATCAGATCTCTCCACATCAATTGTGGGTAGTTAGCCTACCCCTAACATTCTTGAGGCCTTGTGCAAGAATGGTAGGAAAGCTAATAGAGACCCACATACCATTCATATTTAAAATTATAAATCAAGCTAGTAAACTGTTGTAGTATATTCTGTTCTTCATAGTGCCTTAGGAGGTCAGGTTTTAATTCAGAATTATTGAACTCCAAGTTTCTCATGGTGTGCCACAGAGAATTGGCCCCTAACACAAGGTCGGCCATGTTTTTCCCACCCCTGGCTGTCCTTTCACGTGTGAATGTGGACCACCTTCCAGCTCACAATCCAAGCTAGTTTTCCCTCCCCAGCAAAGCGGGACCCCTTAGCTCTAGAAGTACACATAGTGGGGCTGTGGTCTACCCTGGAAGGCAGACCAAAGGAGGAGTCCTGCTTAGGCTCTGGATGGAAAGCTCAGGCAGTTGGGCAGGAAACTCCAGGGCCCAGGGGCTAGAAAGGAGGCCTGCAGGCTGGAGGAGGGTCTGAGGACAGCCCTCCACCACACGGGGGCTCAGGACCAAGACCCCACTTCCACAGATCCAGGTTTGGCACGGATGGTAGGAGCCTTGAGCATGTTGTTCCTGGGGCACAACTTTGACCCTTCGGACATTAATTCTGAGTGATCCCAATATTTGCCAAAGGGATGCAGTGAGGTGAGGTAGCAAACTAACATTTATAAAATTATCATCATTATAATCTTCATGCCAATGGCTAAAAGTCACCTTTTTAGCCCCTGATGTCAACATCAATGTGAACGTTAATGCAGCTTAATACAATTTGACTAATTGCTTATTATAAACATTATGGAATTCCAAACAGAACTTTACTTTAAACAAATGGAAGGCTCCCCACCACTTTCTTCTTGTACATACAAGCCAGCTGACTCAGTGCTACCTCCTTCCAAAGCTCCTTGTCTGAACATGTAAATTATTTGAACAATTTCTTTACATTTTAGTTCACTTGAGTGTAAAAGCAGATAATCTCGTAAGATGAAAGGTTTGACATTTAAATTTTCTAAATCTCCTCAGCTAAACAATTGAATGAAGCCAGTACCTTGGCACAGAGGCAGAGAGTCTTTGGGTGGGACCCGTTGCTGCATTTGGGGATCTCAGTGAAGCCCAGCTTCCACTGCTCCCTGGCCCGAAAGCTCTCAAACTCTCATGTGTATCAGACTCACCTGGAAGGTTTGTCAAAACACACCCTGAGAGGTTCTGATTCAGCAGGTCAGGCTGGGGTCTGGGAGTCTGCATTGCTAACAAGTCCCCAGGGCGCTGGCAATGCTGCTGGTCTGGGGACCCACTTGGAGAACCGCTGCTCCCGGTTCTGTACAGTGCTCATGTCCTATATTCCCAGCGTGGCTTCAGCCTGGAACTGTTCCCCTCCCACCGACTTAATTACACAATTGATAGCCCATTTTCACACCAGCTAACCATGTAGAAGATTTAAACCAGCAATGTAAGTAATTTGCACAACAAAAAAGAGCTGTCCATCACATACAGTTTTTCAAGTTAATGAAAAATTCTAAAGGTCATAATGAGAGCGACATCTTGCTTCTCATCCTTTTTTTTATATCAAGACCACGGCCGCTCCATCCAGCCCCGTACTCTTGCCCAGCAGAGTGGCACTAGGGGATGTTTTATGGGAATCTAATCTCCAAATGCACTGACTTTCATCATTAGCCCAAACAACCAGAACGCTTCTTTCTTCTGAATTTGTGGCTTGTGATGTTATCTAAACCCTTCCTGATTCTATTGTCAGCATATTACTACCTCTAGCAAAAATAGGTTGCCTCTCCGTGTAAAAGACTAGCACCTGCCTATGCGATTGGCCTCGAGCAGAAGGCCACGTGTTACCAGCACAGACCCGGGGCATTTATGGAAAGCACCCTAACGAAACCCAGCAGAGTAGAGACCTGCCACCTGTTCAATTCCTAAAGGGCTATGAAGTTCTGGAACCACACTATCTATCAGTCTAACCACATATATACACATAAATATATATTTTTCTGCCCCCATCCGTTTGTGGGTCGTTTGAAGTTATTTGCCCTTTTGACCATATCTGCCAATGGGCAGGCAGAGTGGCTCCCTGAAGGACAGTGAGCCACGGCCCAAAGGGAGACATAGTGTCTACACTCACATCAACCCTAAATACACACTTACAAGTAAATCAAACACATCTTTTCCAGTTACTCTCAATTTCTGTACACTATGTACTAGACAGAGACAGCCCATAACTTAAACTTTACTAAAATGTTTAAACTCCCAGTACCTTTCTACCTCTCCTCAAGGGAAAATAAAAACATCTAAAAACTAAATTTAAAAAATAAAACAAATCTTCTTCCCTGGCTGGTGTGGCTCAATTGGTTGGAGCATCATCCCATAGACCCAGAGGTTGTGGGTTCAGTTCCCAGTCCCAGCACATACACCCAGATTCTGGGTTCAATTCCCAGTCAAGTGCATTCAAAAGGCAACCAATCAATGTTTCTCTCTGTCTCTCCCTCTCTCTCTCTCACCCCTTCTTCTCTCTCTAAAAGCAATGAAAAAACGTTCTCAGGTGAGGATTTAAAAATATAAAAAATAAAAATTAAACAAATCTTTTGTGACAGTTCATGGCCTCTATCAATTGTACATTTGCAATATTTGTCAAGCTTTTTGGAGGTGCCTACTGATTTTCACAATGCGCTCCTGGATCGTATCCTGCCGTTGTTTCTCCTACTTAAAGATCTGTGCTAAGGCAAATGCCATCACGGACTCAGCCTGCGCTGCTATTCACGTCCTGTTTCCCTGGACCTCAGCCTAGTGGTCGCGCAGTCTCTGGTGTGCCCCAAACACACACCTAAAAGGGCAAAAGTCTGATGAAAGAACTAGATTCCTCATTTATTTTGCTGATTTTTTAGAGGATTTTAGTCCAGAAATATTTGACTTGCAGTTTTTCATGCAGTTTCCAAGCTAAATCATTTTTATTTTAAATAAAAATCTTTTTTCACCAATACAGCATGTTTAAATTAACATCACTTATTTTGTGAGTTAAAATAATTATACAAGATTTATGAAATAAAAATTATAGCATATTTTGTGCCTTTTTGTATTCGATGCTTTTAATGCAAAGAATAAAGAACTCTGGTTGTCTCAGATTAGGGAAGTCCGTTGTAAGGCTTCGTGCCCCAATAAGGAAACAGGGATCCCAGGCACACAGCTAGCACACCAGGGACGCAGAAAAATCCAGTTCTGCAGCCTCAGGAAGAACGGGACTCGACCAGCCAGGTCTTGCGGGGACTGGACGAGCACCTCATTCCAGATACGGATGCACCGCTGCTGTGTGACGCTGCAGGCGACTCCATAATTTGCAGGGCCCAGTGCAAACTGAAAATGCGGGGCCCTTTGTTCAAAAAGCAGCTAAAAAGTGCCATTATAGGTTCTAAAATACAAAGCTTTTTTCTTCCATAGTCTCTCAACATGTCATGATGTTTTTTATTTGCTGTTTAATGTCATTTTAAGTAAAGATGAAAGAAAAGATGCAAGAGTCTTGCCACGAGAGGGTGAGGGGGTGGCAAATGAGCATGGAAAAGGAAAAACAGAGAGCTTTAACTTTGTAATAATAATTTTGTTGTTCAAGGAAATAAAAGTTAAATTAATAAATAAAATTAAATTTTATTATGAAGAGAAGTTGGCAGAATAAATGAACTAGAGGATACTCAGGGCTGAGACTATGTATGTTCTAACACAGTGGTGATAAGTAGCATGCTCCAGAACAGATGCAAATAACCATTATTTAAATAAACATTGTTTAAATCATAGCCATGATTTAATTCCTGTTATAGAATATGAAACTGTTATGTAAACAGCTTACATATTATGAACTGAGCCATAGATTCTGGGAAACTTACGATCTGGAGCAGGGAGGAGACTTACTTTTCAATGTTCACCCTTTGGCACAGTTTGATTTTTTCCTGTGTGCATTTTTATTTGTAAATTTCAAAAAGAAAGAAGATTAAGGGGGGGACTGCAGCACATCTGTAGATGATTGAAATATAAACTTTTTAAATAATCTACCATTCCTATGAAATATATTTACAATTTTGTAAATTTACCCTGTTTCTATAGAAATGGGTGTACTATAAATGCTCGTATAGATTTGCATAGTGAACAATGCAAGTGTATTGTTGACTTAAGCACATACACTTGCCAAAGGAAGTGCATGAAAAAATGACTAGGTTGTACTTGCTTTTGGGGAAACAAGCACACAGGAAGTTTTTTTAAAAATAAAAAAACGTAAAATAAAATAAATAATTTCCAATGCAATAAAGAAAGTTGACATTCTGGTAAGAGCTCGTACCTGGAACGTGAGTACGAAGACCATCTTTCATTACAATGCGGTTGCGGTTATTTCATACAAAGAGGGGAAGTCATCCTTAGAGTTTTTATCAATTATATTTTCTTTCGGTAAAAAATAAAATAACTTATCTATTTTTTTTCTTTTATGGATTGCCTTTATTGAAGAAATGGAAGTTGTGGTTAAGGAATTCTTTGCATCCAAACATGAACAAAGAAGTAGTCTCAAAGTTCACTGCAGCAGTGACCGTCACAATGAGTTTATGGAAACAACCCAATGTCTCTCAATACAGGAATTTATAAAATACTATCCAGAATGTAAACTAAATGGATTACATATTTATGTACGGACACAGCAGGAACTAAAAATCAATATTGAATGAAAATTGCAGAAATAGCATGTTCCACAGATGTCTTACAGGTAAACATTTCCAACCTACAAAACAATACCATGTCCTGTATTTTTCAGGCTATAAGACGCACTTCCCCCCCAAATTTGGGAGAAAAATGGGGGTGCATCTTATAGTCCAAAGGTAGCTGAATTATAGTCTGAATGTTATTTACATTATTAAATATTTTACATTTTTTTTGCTTCAAATTGGTCCAAAAAATACGGTACTACCGATGGACCCAACTGTATGTAATAAACATCCACAAAGTGCAGACGGGCTGCGCTCCAAGTTCAAGGGACTGGTTGCCACATGAGAGCTCAGTGAAAACTGAGCACAGAACAGGAAAAGAGTAACTTTAACTTTGTCTGTAATAATGATTTTGTTACTAAATAAATTAATAAATAAAATTAGTTTTATTAATAAAAACAAAAGAAGAAGAATCAAAGCAATAAAAAAAGTCAGCATTTGTTCATTTGGGAGGCTGGCTTAATGTATTATCTATTACACTTGTCAAAGTTTTTCATTAAAAATTCTACAAGCAAAATAAGAAAATAGATTGGCTCTGTATACAAAACATATAAAAATTCCCTTAGTATTATAAATTATTAGAATAAATAGTGCATGGAATAATTTGGAAAGTTAATGAGTATTTCTAAACAGTGCTCTGTTTTGATTTTGATCAATTAGGAGTTCCGACGTAGTGGGCAGATGAAGCCAAGAGGAAAGAAAAGCAATAAATAAACAATACTAAATAAAAATATGTTATATTTCTTTGAATGAGAAACCAACTATGGTTAGGCATGCCATTTTTTTATGTACAAATCAGGGGGCAAGGTGGAAGAGAATATTGCCAATTACAGCGGCTAAATGTCATCAGTCTATAAGGGAACCCAGTTGCAATTATGTAAATGTAAAGAAAATGTAAAATGGAAAGCAGACTTTCAAATGTAAAGCAAAACAAAACAAAGTTCTTCTTAGAGTTGGCAAAATCTAATAAGCTGATGTTCTGAATCTCCCATCACAAATTAACCCATTAAAGAGTGCACAGGACCTTTACCGGGAAAATTTATTAAAACTAGTTAAAACTCTTCCATGAAAGAAGACTTAAGTAAGTAGCAAGATACTCCATTTTTGTGATTGGAATGCCTTAAAGTTATAAAGATTCCACTTCTCCCCATATTAATGTATAAATTTAATGCCATTCCAATCAAAATTCCAGGGAAGGTGTTTAAGAAATATGAATAACTTATTCTAAGGTCTATATGAAAGAAATAAAAGTGTAAGTAAGGTAAATTGGGAAAAGGGTGGCTATATCAGTAAGAAATACATTTACAGTTATCAGAAGACCCTACTGGAGAGACTTCACAGACAGATGATGATTTGATTCAGGCATCAAACCCACAGGCATCTAAGATTGATGTTGACAACTGAACGATGCTACAAGTGACCCAGGCCCTAAACTAACAGTTTTCCTGTCCTGCCATTCTAATGTAGACCTTTGACCCCAGGCTTGCCACCTAGAATACTGTAGGCCTCATATCTACATTCTAGGCAAGAAAAATGGGAAGAAGAGGTGAATGGCTTCCTCATGGTAATCCTTTTAATTTGGAAGGAAAAAACTGTCCTTTGGGAATTTTTCCTCCATCTCATTACCTATTACTGTACCACATGGCCAACCACTGCTGCAAGAGAGGCTGAGAAAATGAATATTTGTTAACTGGGCATACTGCTGTTCCAAACAAAATTGGAGTTCTGTGTATAAAAAAGAAATACAGAATGGATATTGATTACATAACTAGTAAATCTATATATTTCTATCTAAATGCTTTAAGAGAGCATTTATTTTCCTGGTAATAAACAAATAACCAAATAAGCCATCAGTGTATTGCCCTTCTGGTACATGTCAAACAAACTGACCATGGACTAGAACCGGTTAAGACAAGCAAGAATGAGATGGGATGGGGAGAGATGGGAGTGGGGGGAGGGGAGGGGAGGGGAGGGGAGTGGAATGTTCCAAACAGACCCGTATACAAGGGACTTGTTATTTGATAGAGGTGGCCCCACAAGCCAGCAGGAAGGGGATGGATTCTTTAATAGATGGTATTTAGAAAACTGTTTCATTGTATAGCTAAAAAATAAAGTTGAAACTTTATATATTATATATAAATGGATAAGTCCCACATGTGCCAGGTAAAGCTCTAAAATGAATGGCAGTAATGTGGGGGTGAGGAAGGACTTCTAAAGATCTCATAAGTATAAAAAATAGATATGACTACATGAATATTAAGGATTTTTATTCAATCAAGGACACAATAAATAAGATGTATAGTTGGTTGACCATCTAGGAGAACATATTTACAATATTAAAAATTGACAATGGGTTAATCATAGTTAGCAGTGCTGTCCACTAGAACTTTCTGTGATGGCGATGTTCAGAACCTGAGCTCTCCAATAGGGTAGCCACTCCCCGTATCAGGCTGCTGAACACTTGAAATGGGGCTAGTGTCACTGAGAACTACGTGTTCAGTTTAATTAAATTTAAATAGCCACATGGGCCCGTGGACACCTTATTGGATAGTGCAGAACTGGAGTATTTAAAGACTTCTAGCAAATCAACAGGAAAAATACAAGATTGCCCAAAAGAAAAGTAGAAATAGATTGACAAAACAGGAAGCCCCGACAGCTCTATGAAAGGACCTAAAATCACGATTGATTAGGGAGATGCAAATTAAAATCATAAGTCAGAAAGTCACCTAACACCAAATAGTGGCAGGGCTGTGGGGAAAAGCCAGCCCCGCTTACTGCTGAAGGTGAGGGGCAGACTGGCGCAGTTATTTGGGAAAACAATCTGGGGAAAGCAGGTATGTTTATATCAAATAACCCATCAATCCACCTCACTTTCCCTAAAACAGCCCTCACACAGCTCACCAAGAAGATGCAGGCTCAAAGGCGGCCCGCATAAAGTGGTGTATGACGGTCAAGATTTAGAGACGATACAAGCTCATCGTGGTGGAAATGGAGAATTAAAGTGCCGTGGAAGCACGCTACGGAACTCTCTGCTGCAGACAGAAATAATGAACCAGAGCTACAGACAGCAGAGACGCAGAGCTTAAAAACCCAGTGTTTGGTTTAAAAAAAAGAAAGCAAGAAACAAACTGAAATGCGTTGTGTAATCCTATTAATGTATGTTTTCAACATCAATTTACACAGAAAGTACTGTATTTTTCAAAGATGCTTACATGTTCAAGGACAAATACCGAGCGTATTATTCTTAGTAGCTATGGGGTGGTGGTGGTGGAAGGGAATCGGGAGCAGGGATGAAGCAGGGGAAAGAGAGGGGCCTGCTGCAAGGAAGTGATGATAACGTGCCATCAGTGAAAGAATATGATTATCTCAACCCTCTGCACCTGACTTCGAAAGGCAAGGGGATCAAAATGTGGCCTGGCACCTGAATTTCCCAGATCTCCTAATCACTATCTGTGGTTTTCTTGATACTGTGCATATTTTATAAGCTAAATAAAAGCACATTTTGTGTTCTGTTGCCTCTTTTATGTCTGCGCTTGCTTCAAACACAAGCAAGCTTATAATTCATTATACTGGGCTCTGCTGGTTTCTATGAACTCCACCAGCTGCAATTGCTTTTGCACAACAGACTATGTTATGTTCCATTTCAGTATTTCCCTAAAGAACACAAGGCTTTGTGAAACCTGCAGAAAATATCTGAAAATTGAATTGAAACTGTGAGAACTGAAGAGCAAAACGGCCAAGAAGAACAGAGCCTGCGACAATTCGCAGGTGCTCTGGGTGGCTGCCGTGGGTGCAGGCTTAGATACTATTCTTTCCCACAAGGTTCTCAGCCCAGTGTATCAGTTAATCCCCTGCACCCGAAATGGTTTGAATAATCATGTGGCTGGGCCTGGGATTTGATTGCCATGGCAACTTTGAAGCTTTTTCAGATTCCCTCTCTGTTTTTCTTCTCTCTTTTGGTATTTTGAAGAAATGGATTAGTGAGTCTTTTTTTTTCTCTATGTAGTAGCTGAGCTTGTAAATCTTTTATAAGTTGCAAAGTGTTCAGAGCTGCCAAAGAAAGTAAATGGACAATGTAGTATGTTACTGCGCCTTCCCTAAGGCACTTATCATGATCTCTTTCTAAATTAGTTTACCTTTTTGATTTTTCAAAAACCGATTTCTTAAATAAATGAATGACCTCCCCAAAAATAATGTGGGACACTTTCAACATCAAAAACCAAATCTTTAAAATAATGGACATTAATGCCTAGATGGAGTTCCAAACCACAGGCAGAAGAGAAGTTATTTCATTTCATTCCTTATAAAGCTTTCCTCTTCAGCAAAATAAGCATGCAGTGCCTCTCGAAAACTGGCAATAACGATATGTTAACAGAAATTTAAGTATGCAAATTAATTTTCATTCATCACCCCCAATATTATCAATTATCACCCTACCTCCAAAAACAAACAAACAAAATCTTTAAAATTCAACATGCATCTGACTTAGGGTATTGAAAACTTTTAAAAACTTATACGGTATTACATATACACACACATGCATATACATACACACACATATATGAAGTAAATCTATATATTTCCCACTATGTGCTAGTCATTGCTCTAGACCCTGAGTATGCAATAGCCATGAGCCTTACAATGCTTATAATCTAGAAAGGGCAAACAGACAATTAAGCAATTTAAATAAGATGTCAGAAGCGCTCTTCTAAGATAAATGAAGTACCCTGCAGGAGCTCAAAGCAGGGGCACCTGAGTAGACTAGAGATTCCAGTCAGGTTTACTGAATAAAGGGCTGTTTAAGCAGAGTCCTGAAAGATGAGCCAGATTCAGTCCTACGGAAACAAGTGGAATGTGCTCCAGGCAGAGGGAGGCACGGCAGGGACTAGCAGGGGGTGAGGCTGAAAGGAAAGAGATACAAACAGAAGCATGATACTATTAGATGAACATTTCAGAAACATCATTCTTCCCACAGAGAGCATGGAGAATTAATTAAATCTACCTAGAATATAAACAAAAGCTGAACTACAGTATGTGAAAAAGATAGAGAAAGATCTGTAAATCCGCAAGATCGCTGGTTGATTCGCTGTTGGAGCAGGGTGGCGGGAGAACAGGTGACCTCAGCCCTTACTTGAATTATAACCAAAGCGGTGAGCAATCATACATAGGGTTACTGTATGACTTTTCTCCCAAGGAGGCTCCCTCCTTGTGGCAACAAGCATACCTAGCATACCCAGACTCGGTCTCTAGTGCTCAAGATCTCAGGAGATAAGCTTTTCCTCGTCCTTCTCTTAGCATCCTTGATAATGCCTGAAAAAGGATTCTGGACCTGTTTGGGTCAAATGAGGCGGCTCACTGGGCATGTCACTGTGCCTGTGTGTACTAGCCAGGTTCTCCAGACAAACACACGCGGTGATTTATTATTGGAATTGGTCATGCAGTTATGGAGGCTGAGAAGTACCATGCTCTGCAATCTGCAAACTGTAGAGACAGGAAAGCTGGTGGTAGAATTCAGTCCCAGTCCAAAGGCCTGAGAATGGGGAGCTGATGATGTCAGTCCTGTCTGAGTCCAAAATACCAAGAATGAGGAGCACCAATGTCTGTGTGCAGAAGGTGGATGTCTTTGCTCAAGCAGAGACAGACAGACAGAGGGAGAAAATCTGCCCTTCCTCCACCTCTTTGATTTATTTGGGCCCTCAACGGATTGGACGGTGCTCACAGCCTTCTTCACTCAGTCTTCCGATTTAAATGCTAATCTGTTTCAGAGACCCTCACAGACAAACCCAGAAACAAGGTTTTACCAGCTATCTGGGCATCCTTTAGCCTAGGCAAGTTGGCACATAAAATTAACTATCACAAGGTGGATGGGGAAATTTAGCCAGCCTGGGCCGCACCCTGGTGGCAGAGGAGCCAGGTCTCGTGACCGGCAGCCCCGCCGGGTGTGGGAGGAGTTCTGAGAGGACAGAGCTGCTCTGAAACCAAAAGGCAGGGGTAAGTAGTTGTGCTGCAAAAACAACAGCTGTCACCAAAACTAGTATATGTTTTAATTCCTCATCAGACTTTGGTATAGAATCTTGGTAAGCTGAATGGGAGAAAGTCAATCTACTGAATCTTAGGTTAGGAGTAACCAGCGGGCACCTTCCTGTGGTCTTACGCTATCAAGTGGGGTGACTAACCCGCTGTCACACTGTGAGTCTAGAATGTCAGATTTTTTTCTTATCCAAAAAAAAAGAAAAGATTCTTATCCAGTATATTCCTTGGTATTTTATCTTTGAAACAGCATAGTTTAGTCTCAGTTTTTAGCCTACACTGAGGTTTATAGGTCTCCTATGGAAAGCTAGTTAGTGTAAAATCTATTCTGTATTAAATCACGAAGGAAAAATGGCCTGCCTTATTCTGTTGGAATATGATTTACGAGCCCATGCCTCGGTGTTTTATTACTACGTATCATAACTTTTATTAGTGCTTCCATTAATATTTCTAGTCATGAGCCATAAATTCTGTTCTCAGTGTATCCATGGGCTTTGATAAAACTCTTTCTGAGTCACTAGTTTTTCTGTAAATCATGTAAAACACTTTTGTAAAAAGTGGCAATTCACTTGGTTTAGGTTCAGCACTCACATTTTTCAAAACATGGAGTCAGAGCTGCTCAGAACTGCAGGAGCGCTTGCCCTTCGTCTAGCCTCACCCTCTGCGAGTGGAGGGTAGGCAATCTGTACATCAGTGAATGAATGAATCTTCTCCATGACAGCATGCCGCTGGTAAGCTTATTACCTCCCAACATACAGGGGGTTTTTGCAGTTGTTTGTTTTTATTTGGTTTTGAGACAAATTCTAATTATCAGAAATTTTCCCCAGTTTTTTTTTTTCCTTTGAGCCTCACATGACAGATGCTGGCCTGCTCACTTTCAGATTATCCTGGGTTCCCGGGGCTTCTCCAGGCTTCGTGTCCAAGGAGTTCTGTCCACTCTCGCTCTTCATGTGTCTTAATTTCCATAGCCACCTGTATCTTGACTACGTGACTTTGGCCACGTTCTTGTTCGCACTGGGGATAGTGGTTCATCATACTGCAAGTCCACCGACCCCTCTATTTTCTGGCCCCCATTTTTGTATCTTGTTTGTAGTGACATCTCAGAAGCTGTCAAATTATTTACTAGAGTCCTGATATGGTACCTTATTTCAAGACCTTTGTCTGACCAAAACGAACTAAGAAAAAGAAAAAGTCGAAGAGATGAGTTTTGTCTGGTATTTCCCCATGTGCAACATTGAGGTGGCCAGTCTCTGGTCTGCAGCTTCCTCCTTCTTCCTACTATAAAACACAAACAGAGACTTTTTCCTGACTTTGACAGTCTGCTCTTCACGCCTTCTCCCTGAACCATGAAAGACTATTACCAGTTTCACTGATCTCATCCACAGGGCCTGTTAGGATTCCTGGATGTAAATATGGTAGAATGATATTTTGAGATGTTACCTAAGATTTTTTCTGAATTTCTTTTGCTCTTTGCCCTCCACTCATTTAATCAATGTATTTGTTGCCCCTGGAAATTGTTGTTATAGCAGAAAAGCAAAGAAAAGGCTTTTAAACCTCTGAAGCTTATGCCTTTGAGAGGGAAAAAAAACTTAGAGGATACTCAGGTCACAAAAAATTAGATGGGGAAAAGTTGTTATCTGCAGTCAGAATCAGCTTTTCCTGAACCTGTCACACCCCCTGCTTCCCTTCATCTCCTCCGGTGGTCTACTGAGCTACCTACACTTCTTCAGACTGGAGCGGGGAGAGGGAGAGAGAGGAGAAAAACTCAATATGTTTGGAAATTGAAGAACAGAAGTGAATGGGGACATTCTTTTCCTTCTGGACCTAAGAAAACCTTTAATCCCTGGGAAAGAGGCAGGGTGTAAGGGTTTTCTCACGTCCAGGAGGAGCAGAATGAGTGGAAGTGTCTAAATGAGGTATCTAGGCAACCTAAGACAACCTCACAAATCCCTACTTTCCCCAGTGAATCTTGGGGTAAAGCAGAATGATTTCTCATGAGCCTGAGAGAAGCACAGGTGGTGAAAGTCATGCTAAACTGGAGCCTTAAAACAGAGATCAATGAGGACTAGAAAGGAAAAAAACCCTATTTTATTTGTTGCAGTGGACACTGTGGCACTTCACCCAGATTCCATCCTTACAGTCCTTAACCGCTTCCCCTAAGGTTATCGCCCTCCCAGAAGGATGATCTGTGTCCAACACCTGGCAGATGCAAGAACAGAACGGCGCAACCCACCCGTCTCAGTTCCAGAACTCCCAGGACTGGCTGAAACCTCCGTGACAACCACACTGCAGGAAAGCTTTCTGCTCTGCCCAGTCTTGCCACCCTCACTTCCTGCCGGGTTTATCTACCAAGGACTCTCTCCAGTAAATTTTCTAACGCAGTTCTCCACTTCATTCTGTTTCCAGGGAATCCAAACCATGACATCTGCACACCTGAGCTCGCAACTGGAGAATTCATCATTCTCCTTCAAACATACTTTTCCAGGTTTGGATAAGTTATTTTAGAGGTTCCTGCTGCACTATTCTACTTTTTTCCTTCACTCGCCTTTAGCTTCAGTTCTCTTATACCAATTTCACTTCTACTTCTATCTGACAGTGATCATGAAAGTGAAGCAGAGTGGGAATGCGGTGCTCTAACCTTTACTGTACTGCATGTGTCCATCATTGTCCGAACACGGGACCAATGGTGCCTTGGCTGCCTTCTTTTTTTAACATCTACTCTCTTAGCAACTTTCAAATGTGCAATTCCGTGTTATTAACTATAGTCACGTTGCTACACACTACATTCCCACGGCTTACTTATTTTATAACCAGAAGTTCATGATTTTTGGTCATCATCTTCTTTTGGGTACACTAAAAAGAACCCCTTGCTTTGTCTTAAGCATTTTTCAAAATCTCATTCTAAGGTTTTAGCTTTTCTTTTTCAAACCTATTAACTTCGAATAATTTTATATTTTATGATGGATGACAACTTCAGGGCCCCAAGCCAGTGTACAGAGACCTCCTTTGCAAGTCCTACCTAAGTGGTCTAGCCTCTTACTTTAGAATGCAGGGATAGTTGGCACCTTTTGTTTTATATGCAGACTTGAAAGCCTCAGCTAAAACAGACATAGAAAGAGCCTCATTTAGTGTTACATTACACTGGCAATGACCTACATACCCATCATGTTTAAATTCGATCCTGACCTACCCATTACAATGGAAAACCATCTGACCCCTAAAAGTATTCATGGTGATTTATGGATATAATCATGATATGAAAAATATTATTCTTAAGTAAAAGAATAAGTCATTGAAGAATATTTACACGCAAAAGAGTTTCGTGTTTTTATTTTTATTTTTTATATGGACATTATCTGTTTTATTTTTTAAATTTGACCTTCATTGTATTTTTTCATTACCATTTAGTCCCCTTACACTCCCTCCCCCCAGCAATCACGACGCTATTGTCCATTTAAAGGACATGTGTTTGGTGTGTTTATATAAGTGCGCCTATGCTCATATACGTATAGAAAATGTCAGGAATAATGCCCAAGTGTGGTGACAGTAAT
>PVJI01018094.1:0-34131 GCA_004026765.1 Micronycteris hirsuta
TTCTCCCCCTTGTCCCCTCCCCCCTCCCCCCTGGCTATTGTTAGACTGTTCTTAATTTCAATGTCTCTGGTTATGTTCTGCTTACTTTCTGCTTTTGTTGATTATGTTCTTGCTCCAGAAAGAGTATAAGCAGTCCATGAAATCAGACTGAGCATAAAATGAGAAAAGTTTCAGTAGAAGCTGTCTGCTTTACCAATATCCTATCTTCAATGGCATACTACCCACTTTTATTTTTACTTTATTTTATAAGTAATATAAGCACAATATGCAAATACAAAGAAAAATCACTCATAATCTTAACAACTAAACCCAAACACTGTTAACATATAATATTTCCTTTAGCTTTTTTTAATTTGTATATTTATGTTTTTGATAAGCAATGAAATATGAATGTACATAAAACTTTGGATCCTACATTTCACTTTATTATAAGCACCTTCTCCATGTTGGGCATGGACTTCATAACAAACATTGCATTGACTGTGTAATAGTCCATTAAAATGAGAGTATCAAGGCCCGGCTGGTGTAGCTCAGTGGATTGAGCGCAGGCTGGGAACCAGAGGGTCCCGGTTCGATTCCCAGTCGGGGCACATGCCTGGGTTGTGGGCCAGGCCCCCAATGAGGGCCATGTGAGAGGCAACCATACATTGCTCTTTCTCCCTCCCTTCTCCTCTCTCTGAAAATAAATAAATAAAATCTTAAAAAAAATGAGAGTATCAAGATTCACCTACCCATTTTCAATTATTCAGACATTTAAATTGCTTTTAATTTTTTTCTAATCTAAATAATGTTACAAAAACATCTTTATGATTTAGTCTTTTTCAATATTTTAGATTGTATCCTAATGATAAAATCCCAAAAGTAAAATTAATGAGTCAAGGAGCATGTTTTTTAGACAACCCACTAAAAAAGTAAAACTAGCATAACACCAAAGTCCCATGAAATCTTTCCTTCTCTTAATGAAAAGTTATCCTGCTCTCATTTTTCCACCACAGCAAAGCAGGACTCCTGGGAAGGAAAGGAGCCAAGAGAAGCAGTGTAGTATCCCAGTGGCTTTCAAAATGGCAGAGTGGAATGTGGTCTCCCTTGTGAATCCAGCTTGCATGCACTTGTCCCAAACTGCCACACAGCCAAGAAGCTAATTAGTAAAAGCATCAGATGGGTCAGAACTGGTTCATGGCCTGTAATGGCTTATATCATGTTTCATTTTTGCCCTTGGAATGAATAATGATCTGACAGTCAGCTTGAAGACATTCATTCAGTTCTATTGACCCAACCGGCTAAATTCTCAGAATTAAATTGATTAAATTGGTTAGTTTTCAGATACTAATATTCAATATATTTTAAAGGTCAATGTGTTATATAGAACTAAGCATACATAACCAATGAGTCTGTGTACCTCTGTTTTCAGCCACAGGTAAGGAGGCACATTTAAGGTCAGCCTAATTTAATATTATACGGCTAAGTGGCACCTGTCTTAAATGGTTAATGTGTTATAGATAGAGGTTTATTTGCACACTAAACCATAAAAGTCATCTAGTCCTAAGGCAGGGGAGAAAACAGGGCAGAGATGCCTTAGCAAGAGCAGGCACAACAGGCATTTATTTCCCAGGCTGCTTAGTGAGAATTCTCAGAATAGATAGTGCTTTCCTTTAAGGTTTTTCCCTAGTCCTCCTCCATCATTCTCCTGTCCCCAACTCCAATCAATATGGAAAACTAATTCTCTCTCCTCAGTATTTCTACTGGACTTTATACACATCTCTATTACAGCACTTAACATACCTTATTTTCTACAAACATTTATCAAGCATTTAACTATAGCCAGACACTGTACAGGTCCTAGGGTGGATTACAAAAAGAGAAATACACAGAGTCCAGTCCTCTGGGAGCTTCCAGTCAAGCAGTGGGGCAGGATCCAACAGGAAACCAGAGGTATGAGCAGACTGCTCTGGCAACACAGAGGACCCTGCAAAAACTCTGAGCCACCTAAGCAAAGCTTCATGGAGGAAAAGACCTATGAGCTGAGTAAGAGACATGGAATCTGATAACCAACTAGATGTTGGGGAACTTGGAAAGGGAGGCATTAAAGATAGGCTGAGATATATTTTGGAGAGTGATTAGCATATGAATAACAGCTAAGGTCAAAGAGTGGGCTGGACCACATAGAGCAGGAGCAGAATGGAACCAGAAATGAATCTAGGTTGGGTCCCTGAAAATAAATGAGCACATGTTAGGTACTTTGCAACTGTGAGAGTGAGAGAAAAATTCCTTTATTCACCCATGGCTCTTCCCCTGCACCCCTTCCTCTTATACCTTCTATCTAGACCTTGGAATACACTGCTCCAGGAATGAAAGTCCCCAGTTGGAATACAGAAAGGAAAAAGAAGTTAATTCTTGTCCTTTAAGCTTCTAAGTACCCAGGCAGAAATCACTGTAATAGGTTGATCCGGAAATGAAGTTGCTAGACTACAAGATCTTAGAAAGCACGGGCTGAGTGCAAGTTTTTACTCTGTGTCATTCCTAAAACCCAAAACTTTAATTGGTACATAAAATATGCTTAATAATTGCATACTGTGTAAATAACAACTTCCCAAAGACTTTGCTAGTCGACAGAAGAGGAGAAAATGAATGAAAGACATAGAATAGAAATAACAATACCATTACCTTTAGTTTCTCAGTCTTTCTTCTAAGACAGAATCTCTTTCACTTCTGTTATCTTTTTTGTTCTTCACAGCAGCTCTGTGAGGAAATAAAGGCGGAGGTGATTAATTCCATTTTACAACTGCCGAAGCTTAAGTCCAGGGCACATAGCTAATGATAACTAATTTGTCCAAGGTTTCACTGTGGCTCACTGGTGGGGCCAGGATAAGAATCCAGGTCTTGTGGCTTCCTGCCCTGTGCTGGCTTATTAACACAAACCTCTACAGAACTGACTCTCCAGTATTTAAGAGGGCAGTTCACCAGATAAATTCATTAGTAAAACAGATTTCCTCCAGGCTCCAACAGTACCATGAACAAGTTAGTGGACTGCACCTAGAAGAAAATTTCCCCTTACCAACACTGGAACAACTAAATATAATTTGCAGTGGTGCTCCTCTAACATAATTGCAAATTCCCTGTTTTGCTGTACCCCTTTTAGAAGGGAGCCCTGTCTGCCTTCAGTCTGGTTTTTGTGGCTGAGTGGGGCTCAGGTGCTGACTACAGGTGTGGTATCCAGCAGGTGCAGGGACAGGAGCCAACGTTTCATATCTTCATACCAAAGGGCCTGAATCACTCCCCAAAGTCAGCCCCTCCGCCTCACCCTGACTTGCAAGCCCTAAGAACCTATCTTGAATGAGTTGCCATTGCAAACAAAACTAAATCTAGACCCTGCCTTCCCAGGAAAGACTAGAGCAAAATCAGTTAAACAACAAGTAATATAACCCAGCCAAATTGACTACTCTCCAAAACTCTAGTGCAGACATATGCTGCAGGTATAGCATTACAGAATATATGTACAGAATGACTGACCCCCTATGATTTTGGGGGAAAGTGAGCATCACAGCATACCCACATTACATATTTAGCTACTAAGCACTTATTCTATTTCAAATGGCCCTGAAACCTCAGGAGCAAGCATGCATTCACTTTAAAAAGATGGAGTACAGAAGAAATCATGTGCTAGGAATCCTGTGCTCTAGTTCCCATCACTCTCCTTCAGGCTACCAAGGAATAACTACTAGCCTAGTCACAAAAAGTACCGTGTCAGAAAAGTCATCACATTGATCTAATGGAAGCCTAACTGAGAGCCCAAGGCAGAGAGAATGTTCTTGGGAGTAAAGGGGAGGGGGGGTCATCAGAATTTTCTTAGCTCCAAAAATTGTTTGCTTTAAAAAAAAATTGCCTCTCCCAAACACATACACACAGAGCAAACACAAACTAACTGTAGAAGAAAAAAATACAAATGTTACCTTAATAAAATAGTTTATTGTCATTTGTCATATTTCTCCAATTCATATGGGAAACTCAAATTAATAAGCTTTGGTTTACAGTCCATGATCAAGAAAGTACACCTGGCTACTAAACTGAAATGTGATCACAGTATATAAAGAGTGAAACGAAAATCTGAACTGAAAACATAATGTAATAAAGAGAAAATTAGATTTTTTCAATATAGGCAATTTAAATAATTTCCCCACCTGTGATTTTTATCTGTTTCCTATCACATGAAAAACTGTTACTAATTCAACACAAACAACCCAAATGATTAAGTAATATACTAATTAGCTCCCTAATAGGGAAGGTTTTAATTGAACTATTCTATAATAACCTTCATCAAAGTTTCCAGGGCAACTTCACAAAAGGATGTCAAACCTGGCCCATATTTTTTATGCCCTTAAAAATAACTCTCGATGCACAGAAACACAAAAAGCTTATTTCTTTTCAATGCTGTTAACACTCAGGCCACTAAATTTTCTGATGTCAGCAATCCCCTTCCCACAAATATTCCAAGTATGCACAACCGTCATTCTCCTTTCAATTATGTGGTTTGTCTGCTCCTTTACTGATTGAGTCCAGGCCTCTAGGATAATGAGAAGCATGTGCAGGGAAAACGTTGTCTTAAAAAACACATACATCAGTTTAATCTGCATTATGAAGGGAGAGGAGATCATTTGTCCATATCGAAAGGATCAAAATGTAAAGGTTGCTATGAGTTATACAAAGAAAAAAAAATATCAGCATCATTGCCTAAACTTGGTGGGGGGAGTCATTGTGATCTGAAGTAACACCAATAAAAACGAGAGACCAACCCCCCAAAAAAAACACACCCTTTACAGCTTGGCCACATTTATATTTAATGTTATCTTAATGTTGCTTTGGGGGGTATTTAAGTCCTGACATACACATGGAAATGAGCCACGAATTGTACAGCAAGCATAAATATTCCATTATTAATAAAAACCAGCTGTGTATAAAACATTACAATGGCTGGGTTTCAGTTACTGGCTATCATCAGTATGTGTCACAAGCAAATATTACTCAAAACTTTCTCCTTTAAAACACACACACTCACATGCAGATAGACACACAGAAATTTGCTTTACTCTTTTTAATCTTCTGGAAGAGCTTTGAGGAACTCATTAAACTTTATGGCACATTTCAACTAATGCTCTTTCTTAAGCTATTTTTCATCACCTTAGGAGATGTTAGAATCCTCTTACTAGAACTTCAACTTACCATACAGAATGAAATGTTTAATTATTTTAAGAACCAAGAGGGTCAATAATACAAATAATAGTACAACCAATTATAGTCAATAAGGAAATGAAGCAAAAGACACTGAAAGAGCCCGGCTGGTGTAGCTCAGTGGATTGAGTGCGGGCTGGGAATCAGAGGGTCCCGGTTCGATTCCCAGTCGGGGCACATGCCTGGGTTGCGGGCCAGGTCCCCAGTGGGGGCCATGTGAGAGGCAACCATACATTGCTGTTTCTCTCCCTCTCTGTCTCCCTCCCTTTTCTTCTCTCTAAAAAAATAAATAAATAAAATCTTTAAAAAAAAGACACTGTAAGAGAGCAAATCTTATTAAAAGTCAACACTTGCTCAAGACTCTACAATAAGCATGCTCTACCATCATGCAAACACCTTTCTTCCAATGGCCTCAAAGCTTGTGCCCAATATGAAGCATGCCTGAACACCTCTGTGAAGTATTAATATCCTTGCTTCCCAGAGGGTAACTGAAGCTCAGAGTAGCTAATTCATTTACCCTGGCTCACATGGAAAGTCAGAGAGGGTTGGGCAGAGAAACCAGATGCTAGCTTCAAGTCACACAGTCTAATGATATTTCATGAACTGAGGGCAATAGTGAAAGTGACTTTACAAATGGGAAGGACAGTAGAGTTGAAAATCTACTAAAAAGCAGATTTTCAAAAATTTTCTTAGGGGATATTGGCAAATATATCCATCTGCATTTCCCTATGAACACATACCATAAAAAAGGTTCCTGTACTAAACTGGGTACTAAGTTCCAGAAATGAGTCCATCAAAAATTGAAGATCATATGTATAACTTTACTATCAAAGGAAATTTAAGGAATCCTGTAACTGAACTTTCACTATATGGTGAAGGTCTCAAACAAAGAACTTATTAAAGTGTCTTATCTTACTACACCTACATGTCTATTTAATTGTCTAAAATCCTTAGTTTCCTTATTACTTTTTTGTGCAATTTAAATGTATTATTTTCAAAGCTGTAAAATCTTTATGCTTTCTTGCTTTTCTTTTCTCATTTGGGAGATTTTATAGTCTACGCAAATTTGTACCCTCTTGATGGGATATTATGCTACAGTGATTTGAGGATCATTGCTGGTGATTTAGACAAAGCAAACTGAACCCTCGTTTGCTTTTTGCTTAAAAAGAATGGTGGAGGGGTGACAGGAGATCAAAAAAGTATAATTAATAACCCTGCTAGCTGCACAATCACACCTAGTCTCTCCTGGCATTCGAGAAACAAACGTATATGATTCTTCGTGTAAATTCAGTCAGGTTCTGACTTCATGCCTCCACACAGGTTTACAAAGATAAGTGTTGGGTAGGCACCTATTTAAGGCAATAGTGGATATTTCTATGACTCTATGTAAAATTCACGTAAGTTCAGAACAAGGACTGAAAGGAACTAGAAAAAAATGAAAGCAGGTGATCTGTTAGGATGATGGGATTCTTTTTTTTAAATATATTTTATTGATTATGCTGTTACAGTTGTCCCACTCTTCCCCCTTCTTGCCCCTCACCCCCTTACCCCCCTTTCCCCACCCTTTAGTTTTGTCCATAGGTCATACACATAAGTCCTTCTGCTTCTGCACTTCCTATACTATTCTTAACCTCCCCCTGTCTGTTGTCTACCTACCATTTATGCTACTTATTCTGTGCCCCATTCCCACCCTCTCCCCCTACCACTCCCCTGTTTATGTTCCTCCATACCTTATATAACTCCCTTTAACATTTCATACAATAAAGGCTGGGTGATGATGAACTTCTTGAACTTGACCTTATCTGAGAAGCACTTTATCTGCCCGTCCATTCTAAATGAAAACTTTGCTGGATAGAGTATTCTTGGATGTATGTCCTTGCCTTTCATTACTTGGAATACTTCTCTCCAGCCCCTTCTTGCCTGTAAGGTCTCTTTTGAGAAATCAGCTGACAGTCTTATGGGAATTCCTTTGTAGGTAACTTTCCCCTTTTCTTTTGCTGCTTCTAGGATCCTTTCCTTATTTTTGATCTTGGGTAATGTAATTATGATGTGTCTTGGTGTGTTCCTCTTTGGGTCCAAGTTCTTTGGGACTCTTTGAGTTTCCTGGACTTCCCGAAAGTCTATTTCCTTCACCAGCTTCGGGAAATTCTCCATCATTATGTGTTCAAATAAGTTTTTAATTCCTTGGATTTCTTCTTCTCCTTCTGGCAGCCCTATGGTCCGTATGTTGGGCCGTTTACAGATGTCCTGGAGGTTTCTGAGCCCCTCCTCCATTTTTTGAATTCTTGTTTCTTCATTCTTTTCTGGTTGGATGTTTTTTTCTTTCTGCTGGTCCACTCTGTTGATTTGAGTCCCAGTTTCCTTCTTATCCCTATTGGTTCCCTGCAGTTCTCTCCTCATTTGTTCAAGCAATTTTGATAATTTTTCGTCGAATTCTGTGAGCATCTTGATTACTAGGGTTTTGAACTGTGCATCTGATAGGTTGTCTATCTCTTGGTCAGTTAGTTCGGATGATGGGATTCTTGACAAAGTTTTGGGCAGGGTCTTAGCTTTTTAATTAGATATGTTGTTAAAATAAAAAACAGAATGCATTTATATTGATATATCATTACAGACTTTAAAAAATATCCAGATGATTACATGATTGTATTTCTTACAACTGTTGCACACCATTCTAATAGGAATCATTCATATTCACACCAGAAACTGAGGCCTAGAAAGAGAACCATAAACTTCTGAGACCTGGTTGTCAAAATCACCCTGCCCAACCCTCACAATTTATAGAGGAAGAAATTTGCCAAGGGTGGTAAACTGAGTAGCTTCTTAGATTTAAGTTGCTGTTATTTACCTAAAGCAATTTTACATGTCCTTGGGTTATTCAAATACAATAACAGAAATTAAAATATTTCACATATATGGTATAGACAGTCCCATTATTACAGTTACCAAAATCTGTGAAATCTGATTTATTTCCAGAAAGTCATATTAGCTCCCTTCTACAAGTGGTTGTAGGCTAGGACTAAATGTGGCCATCATTATTAGAGGCCAAAATGATTCAGACAATTAATTCCATCCCATGCAACAAAAATGTTTCAAAGGACAAGTAATGGCCTCACTTACAATTTGTGTCTTGTTCAAACAAAATCATTACAACAAAATTCTAATGTCTTCTGTTCTGCAAAAAAATGTTTCTGAGAAGGCTGTTATAGTGAATTTTTATATATCAAGTAATAGCTCAAAGGCACTAAATAGTAAAGGTAGTTCTTTCAAAGAAACCTGTAGCGATTATTTTGTAAAGCAAATGACCTCCTATTTTCCATTTTTTAAGACCAGATTTTGTGTGTTGTGAATGTACACAACAACTTTCCTCCTTTCTCTGGTTTAAAGGGGTTCCAAAACCCACCACGAAGCAGAGTAACGCAGTATGGACAGTCTGTTTAGTGCACTCTTCGTTCCTGGAACCGAATTCTAACCTTTGACTTGGCGGTAGGAGCCTAGAATTTAGACCTAAGTCTACAAAAGGCAGCAAAGAATGAAGAAGTAAGCAAGACTGAAGACATCATCTCATAGTAGTAAACCAACAACAAAAATTCCTGGGGAAAGGAAATCAATGGAGCACAATTCTAAACAAGTTGGTTTAGTCCCAAGCTAATTAACTTGTCAAACAGATCTTCAAACCCACTGAATCCACGGGGATAAGAAGTGATATAATAGGAGATTTGGTAACATTTACCAATTTACTATCCTAAAAGGCTCTGCATGGACACACATACCTCTCTCCACCCTTTTCAGTGGTTTTAAGCTGGGCTTAATGGGTGCAAAGGACAATGTCTTCCAGACTGTCCCTAAGGCTAGGCTGTTCTGCATTCCAAATGCTCAGCCTCCAGGGAGGAGGCTACCTGGCCATAGGCGTTTCCAAAGAGGAAATGTATCCTCTATTCCTCCTCATTGATAAACTCCCCCCACCCCCCACCAACAAAAGAAAAGAACTTCTAACCATCCTGAGAATTTGGGAGTAAGAAAAAAGAAACCTTAAGGGGGAAGTAGAAGTGTGTGAGAAACTCCTCTTGTCTCCAAATGGAAAAAAACACATTAAAAAGCTGGATCAAAGGAAGAAAGGGGGTGGAGGAGGACTGATTAATTACAAAGACACCCTTTTAAAGAAGGCACAGGCCCTGGGAGAGCTCTTAGGAGAGGCGCAGAAGCAGATGTACCCACTTAGAATTCTGGCACTCAGTGGGACCTCAAGGTCACAAAATCCATCCTTCTGCTTTCTGAATAGATTGTTCTTAAGGCATTCTAGAGAGACTCTGATTCATTCTTTACAAAACTTCAGATAAAGCAACTCCACAAAATTCCTTGGTTGTGCATCAGTCTAATAAATCCTATTTCATAAATCAGAAATGAGATTTCAATTTCCAAATTCGAAAGAGTACCGAATATGATCTTTAAAATTCCCTTCTAAAAACTTTTAAATAAGTAAACAGATCCACAACTTTCACATAAAAACTCTACATACAAGCATGGTCAAACATTTACTCCATATCTAGAGTATGAATTAGGAAAAGCACTTTCAATTTTAGAGACCCAGATTTTTGCAAAGAAAGAAGTATCTTAAAATGAAACATGATGTAGGGCCGCAGACTGTCTGTAAATGACACGGCATAAGCCCATACAGAATAGCTGGAACCTGAGTTATCATCTGTAAATAGATGCAACTACTCTACAACCACCTGGCTATTAAAATGTCCCAGGCCAGTTATAAAATGTAGTTTGGTCCAGCCAACTTATCCCTCTCAGCTGATCTGAAACATGATAGCCTTTAAAATTGTCATCCTGTAAGGTTCCTTCTCTCCCTTCCTGCTTTCCTTTCCCCCATTAAAATCAACCAATGAAATTATTTTAAGACATAAGTCAATAATTTGTTCCCAAATAAGCAATGGGGTTGTAGACTTCTCAGTAACAGGTCTTTGAACACCACCATTCTTGTAAGTCTGCCATACTTGCCCAATTGGAGATAGGTGAAAGATGGGTGAAGATTTATCCCTCATCCAAAATGGCATCTCAAATTATTCTTAGCTGCTAAATGAGGGTGGTGAAAGGTCTAACTGAGGTGGCTTCAGAAAGGCTGGCTTGAGAAAGTAGTATTCACAAGCCTAGTTCAAGAACATTTAAATAACCTTAGCCCTACATTATTGAAGATTATGGTGATTATCTTCCTCTCTGAATGGGAGAAGACGGTTATATTAAAAAGTTTTAAACTGCCTCCCAGCTTCCACTCTTCATGGTGGGGCGGAAGGTAGAGGAAAGAAGAATAAATTAGACACTCCAAGGTGTCAGAAAATTCTTTCTAAAATACATGCTAGAGCTTAGAAATACTGTTTCTCACAAACTTTCCCTTTCCTCTCTCATTTGATTGTATTTCATCCCTTACTGCAAATTATTATTATATTATTAGTGGTAATTTACCAGGGATTGCTCACAGTCTACAAAGACTGTCACTTTCTTTTCTCTACATTTTCATATATAGACAAGTCCGTGCTGCTGTTGAAGCACCAACATACAGTGACCCAGGCTTGGGACCCTGAAGACACCTGCACGATCCCACAAAATTAGTCACTAACATATAAGGCAGATAAGAGGCAACCTCCTCCACACACACACACACACACACACACACACACACACACACACGAGTGGTATTATTGTAGACTACTCCCAGACTTTAAGACTTCAAGAATTCATGGCCCCCAGGGGATGGGAGTGTGAGCCCTCACCCCAACCCCAAGCATTTAGGAGGAATGCATCTAGTGATCTGAGATAAGCACGGACTTCCCTGCTGAGCTAAATGTAGATTTCAAGTTCCCTCAGGTTTTTAATTTCTTTTGTGCTTCATAACCTAGAGACCTACCATCCTACAAGAACCCCAAGAGGTAAGAAAGTAAAAGTACCATCAAGTTGTGGTACCCACTAGCATCTCCAAAGGACGGGAAAGGGGCACCCATTTTTAACCAATTTAACTTGCTGCACATCTCAGAAAACTCATGACCAGCTGCAAAGAAATTATAAAACATGGGTATCCCCACACGTATGTAGATCGACTCACGCCGAGGGCACAATCAAGTTCATGCCACCATGCATCCTGCCCCAGTTCCCCACAAAAATTAACCACGAGTCTCCTACCCCTGAAGGCAACGAAGTCAAGGTGACGACTCTCGCTCAAGTGGCTTCGTTCCCGGGCCAAAGGCCAGGGATGAGCAGGGGGGAAGCCCCAACTCCCGGCTGTTCCCCTCCTCGCTGCTCTCTACGGGTTCTCCTTGGTGATGGTGGACAGACAGGATACCGGGCCAGAGGGTGGTGTAGCGGATGGTAGGAGGCAAGACAGACTGGAGGTGGGGGTGAAAGGGGCAGTGAGAACCAAGAGAAGATGAAGCGAAAGAGAGAGGAGATGGAGGAATAAATCAGGGACAACCAGCTGGGGCAGTCAGAAATCTCGGAAGGAAGGGGCGTGACTGCGATGAACGCAGCTCCAGGGCAAAGGATGGGAGGTAGGGAAGGGGAACGAATGGGTGGCTTTTCCTCTAGCGGTGAACGGCTAGAACCGCCCAGGAGCAGGAGGCCCGGGGCTAGGGCGGGGGATGGACTATGGAAGGGGGCGGAGTAGGGGGCGGAAAAAAAAGGGAGGGAGCCTGTTCGGACCCAGGAGCAGGGGGGGACGGTGGGTAGGAGGGGACGGAAGAGAGGCGGGGCCAGAGGGCGGGGAAGTTTCAAACAAATAAACTGAGGTGCAGCCCCTTCCGCGAAAGCTTCGGGCCCTCGCTCTAATCCTATTAACGTGGCACCCTTCGGTTACAATCTACGCAAGGACTGGCTGGAACGAAGGAAAGGGTTTTGCAAAACGACAATAGTAATCTACAGCAACAGCGGAGCAGAGTCGCGTGGGAGAGCCAGTACAGCTCCTCATCTCACAGCAGGAGGAAGGGAAAAAAACCAGAAATGCTGAAAAGTAGCTTCTCGCAAAGCTTACTTAAAATAATGCGGGACGGAGCAGCACTCCGCTCGTTCGTTTCCCTTCCCCTCTTGCTTCCTATTACCAGCAGGCCCCCACCCAGGTCGCAGCACTGAGACACCCTCTTTTCTTCCTCCCCACCCTATCTCCCACCGCCCCCACAACCCCGTCCCCTTAGCAGTGGCGCTAGCAGCGAGAATGGCGTGGGCGGGACTCTGGGGAGCCTCCGCCTCTTGCGAGGGCTAGGATGGCGGACCTGGGTGGAGCAGGCGGAGAAGTGTAAGCCCCACCCACCACTTTTGGCAACTACCGGTTGGTGAATCCCGGCCTAGGGTTTGCTTGCAATTGGTCGCATACGCCATCGATCCAATCCTTTTTTCCCCACCCGCCCTCAAAATTAATGAAACCAAACAAGAGGCTAATATCTAGCTCTCCGTTCTCCCCCAGCTGTAGCTGAGAGGAGAAAGATGAGGCGCCTGACTTCTCAGTCTCCTAAGAGAGAGAGAGTCGGCCGGCTGTGGTATACCTTTATGCCATTGCCCTGCCGTCTGGCAATAGGTTAACTTTTGTTTCCCTTTTATTCATTAGGCTACGGGGGGGGGGGGGGGGCGTTGGGGAATACATCACATTTCCTGACAACGAAAAAATTGATACTGCTTAAGAACACAAGGTTAAGAACAGCATCCTGGGACACTGATAATCAACTATTATACATCTGGGAAATGAAAGCACAAAGAAACAGTGCAGGGGTAGTAAATAGAAACATGTAGAATAACATGGAATTTGAAAACTAAAGAACTCATAGGGCTCTAGCACTTACAGCTAGTTGTGCGATTTTTAAGTCTCTTAACATCTCTGAACCTTAATTTTCCTATGTAAATAAAAGGCTGTAAGATATACCCTATTAACTTAATGGCACTGGTACATGAAAATAAAATGAATAGTGTGTGAAACCTCTGTAAGTCACAAAGCACCTCACACCCGTATGTGTTTCTACTTGTGCATGTCACATAATGGAAAAACTCACAAGTGTTTGAGAATCAAATATTTTGCTCATATGTTTTAAGCATCTACATCCAAGGTGTGTAGGTTTTGTGAGTATATTTTTAAAAGTCAACCCTTTTCCTACAGTTTACAGGGTGGATATAAAGTTGGCTCCCTGCAGTTAGAATAATAAATTACCCCTTTTCTAACCAGAGTGGGTGAGATTTATTTTTTAAGCAGTTCTGCAGTGGCACCACAACCTAAATATATTGTAGTGCTGGTACTGAAAAAGGAAATCATGCTGTATACATCAGAAATGAACTTGAGAAAACAAATATGAGGGAACATTTACCATGGAAACCACCATTCTCTACAGATCCATATTTCCTAGAAAAATGTTAGAAAGAGGAAGTAAGTCTAAATACATGTAAAGGCCTTGACAACACAAAGCTATTATAATGAACTCATGCCAATGAAAAATTAACATACAAATCAAGAGCCTTGCCTATCGGGAGTTTTCTGAAGGGCCAGGGATCAAGGAATGCAAGAGAAAGTGTGCTCTTAGGAAACACTGTCACACCACGAACACAGTCTCAGTAACCTCAGTGTGCAGAGCACTCTGCTAGTGTTGCTGAAAGATTTAGAAGCAGAAGCATGGGCAAAATGTACTCTTGGTATGATTCTGTGTGAAGTGAAGTTGGCCGGATGATTTTTCATGGGCAAGGTGAAATTTTGAGTGTTAAAGACATGGAGACACCTGTTTTATGAATCAAGGGAAGATTATTCTTGCCTTGTTTTTCAGAACTGCGGGTGGACAGCAGAGCTTGACAAAGTAGGTAAATGCTGCAGTCTACTACTGGCAACAATGGCAACAGGATAGTTGTTAAAATTAACAATGTTGTTAAAATGGAAAAAGTAAAATATAAACATGGTAAAATTAAAACTGTACTAAAAAGAGTTAAGAGTTCCTTTCTACCCCTCCATTCTCATAGTCCTTTTCTCTCTTTCTTTCTATGCCTGTGCATAATCTTCAAAATATATTGTCCTTTAAATATCCTTCCATCTCAGGATAATTTCCTTTACCTCATTCTTAGTCATGATAGCTCAGGATTGCATTGCATAGATATCACAAAATTCTTTTTTTTGAGATTTTATTTATTTTTAGAAGGGAGAAAGGAGGGAGAAAGAGAGGGAAAGAAACATCAGTGTGTGGTTGCCTCTCACGCCCTCCTTACAGGGGACCTGGCCCACAACCTAGGCATGTGTTCTGACTGGGAATCGAACTGGCCACCATTTGGTTCACAGGCTGGCACTCAATCCACTCAGCCATGCCAACCACAGCAATATGACAAAATTATTTTTCTCATTCTCCTCTTGAGAGGTGATTTTGGCCACTTCCCATCTTTTTCCATTACAGAAAATGCTGGAAAATAAATCCTAGTAGCAAAGGCCTGCCTGGTGCTGTGTTTCTAGGATGCCTGCCCCCAGCCTTGAAGTTGTGCTCAAAAGACTTTTCCAACCTACTTCCCCACAGCTAAGGGGCCTTGATACAATGAAAATTCCTAAAACACATGATTTCCTTAATATTCCCTCCTCAGCTCTGGCTGGTGTAGCTCAGTGGATTGAGCACGGGCTGCGAACCAAAGGGTCGCCAGTTCGATTCCCAGTCAGGGCACATGCCTGGGTTGTAGGCCAGGTCCCCAGTGGGGGCCATGTGAGAGGCAACCACACATTGATGTTTATCTCCCTCTCTTTCTCCCTCCCTTCCCTTCTGTCTAAAAATAAATACATAAAATCTTTTTAAAAAATATCCCCTCTTCAAATCCTGCCTTGGGCATTCTTTTTCTCTTACAAATTTAAATTTTGATAAGGTAGAATGAGCATAGCTCTGAAATGAATGGTGGATCAGGTTGTATGTGAATCACTTGTTAGCCTGTGGCAAACAATGGGTTTTTTGGTACCTTGGAGGCTTTGCCCAGGTCTCTAAGCCTCTTAGGTGTTCCTTGCCTCCAGCTACTCAAGACTTCCTTTTGTTTTTACCCTGAAAACCCTTCAGTTTGTTTAAACCGAGTTTGAATTTAAAACAATGCTTTGCTAGCTCTACTTAAAAGGAAGGGGGAAGGGAGGCAAATAGCACAAGACTGAAAAAACAAAGAGGGATGGTACTTGGCTCCTGACTTCAAGGTTATATGCAGAAAAAAGACAACTAACAAACATATACAAAACGCTAAGTGAATGGGATTGACAATAAGAGCTCTGAAAGTTGAAAGCAAGGAGTGAAAACTAGTTCCAGAGAGTGAGTTTATACAGCAGAGTATGCCACGCATATTTAACTAATCCCCAAAGCATCCCTATGTCTTCATATCATGACTGTAAAATATGGAGAAGCCTCTGGTGCATACCAGGAGAATTAACCAGTAACTGTAAAACACTTTTGTAAAGACACTGGGTTGCCTAAGTACTTTAAGAACCTCCACATATTTATAATGGATATAATGATCATTTTAAGTTAAAAGCCAAGAGTCTCCATCCCCAATTACCTGTCTTGTTTGGCCTTTATCTTTTTTCAATAAAACACAACTCCTCCTTTATTTATTATTTTTTATAATACTTCATTGTTGTTCAATTACAATTGTCTGAATCCTCTCCCCTCCCCTCCCCCTACCCCCTCCAAACCCACCTCCCTCCCCTGCCTACATCCTCCCCCTTGGTTCTGTCCATGTGTTCTCTATAGCGGTTCCTGAAAACCCTTCTTCTCATAGCCCTTCTCCCCTCCCCTCTGTCTATTGTTAGATTGTTCTTAATTTCAATGTCTCTGGTTATGTTTTTCTTGCTTTTTTCTTTTGTTGATTATATTCCAGTTAAAGGTGAGATCATATGGTATTAGTCCCTCACCACCTGGCTTACTTCGCTTAACAAAATGCTCTCCAGTTCCATCCATGCTGTTGCAAAGGGTATAAGCTCCTTCTTTCTCTCTGCTGCATAGAATTCCATTTTGTTAATGTACCATAGTTTCTTGATCCACTCATTTGTAGATGGGCACTTACGTTGTTTCCAGCACTTGGCTATTGTAAATTGTGCTGCTATGAACATTGGAGTGCATATGTTCTTTTGAATTGGTGTTTCAGGGTTCTTAGGGTATAATCCCAATAGTGGAATTGCTGGGTCAAAAGGGCTTGATCTCCAAAATATATAAAGAACTCATATGACTCCACTCCAGGAAGACAAAAAAATCCAATTAAAAAATCGGCAAAAGACATGAACAGCCCTGGCTGGTGTAGCTCAGTGGATTGAGCGCAGGCTGGGAACCAGAGGGTCCCTGTTCGATTCCCAGTCAGGGAACATGCCTGGGTTGCGGGCCAGGTCCCCGTGAGGGCCATGTGAGAGGCAACCATACATTGCTGTTTCTCTCCCTCTCTGTCTCCCTCCCCTCCCCTCTCTCTAAAAAGAAATAAAAATAAAATCTTTAAAAAAAAAAGACATGAACAGACACTTCTCAAAAGAGGACATACAAAGGGCCCAGAGACATATGAAAAGATGCTCAACATCATTAGTCATCAGAGAGATGCAAATTAAAACCACAATGAGATACCACCTCACACCAGTCGGAATGGCCATCGTCAACAAAGCAACAGATAACTGTTGGAGGGGATGTGGAGAAAAGGGAACCCTAGTGCACTGTTGGTGGGAATGCAGACTGGTGCATCCACTGTGGAAAACAGTATGGAATTTCCTCAGAAAACTAAAAATGGAACTCCTTTAATATACAATGCAATCAATGTCTATGCTCTAAATAATATCACTCTCGCCTAAAATAATTATGCTAAGTGAAGAAGCCAGACACAAAAGGCCAAATATTGTATGCGCTACCTAGAATAGGCAGATTCATATAGACAGAAAGTAGCATTTTCCTCAGGAGGGCCTGAGGAAAGAGAGGAATGGGAAACTCTTCTTATTTAACGAGCACAATTTCTGTTTGGGATGATGAAAAAGTTCTGGAAATAGTAGTCGTAGTTGTTCAACCTTTTGAATGTATTTAACATCACTGAATTGTACACTGAAAATGGTAAATTTTAGATGGTAGATAGATAGACAGACAGATATAGATATAGATATAGATTATACAGATATAGATATATCCACACCAAAAAAATAAAGGTAACAGTCCTCAGGCTTCGTGTTACAAAGAAAGACCAATGATGGAGGTTACCAAGAAGAAGGCAGGACCCATGTATAGGGGGCAGCTTTTCCATGGTCAACACCATGGGAAATGTAGGCCCAATGTGTCCAGGACTTCTGATTTTTCAAGAGAAACCAGAAATCAAGTGTTTTAATGGAAAATCTCCTGGTTCTTAATTTTAGCAACTAATAAATATTTTAATTTAGAAAGTTTGTGGAGGGAGAAGATGGTGGCAAGAAAGGTGGGAGCGGAGTCAACTTCCTCCTGCCCACTGGTGAAACACCTAGCTGATCTTCTGAGGAACAGAGCGAACAGCCAACAGTATTCCAGCATATATGAAGATTGGTGACCAAAATTATAAGAGACATTGAATGATCGGACAGTAAGGAGAGGGCTTTGAAACGATAAGGTCCCCAGGACCAGCGTGGGGACAGGGCGGGCTGCAGCCCCAGACCCGGCAGCTGCCTGGTCTGCTGCAAGATTCTTGGGAGAGAGACAGGTTGGGCTGTGCGAGAGGCCAGGCGCTTGTTTGGACTGGCAGGCTTAAATAGGAAGAATTTTTCAAAAAGAAAAATAGAAAAAAGAGGCACTCCGTGGCTGTTTGGAGAGCCCCTACCCCCAGCAGCCCTGGGGTCAGTGCACACCTGGGGATCAGAGGCCCAGGGCAGCCTGCCTGCGCACACTCCAGAAGTACTGGGGTCAGTACACAACCCGCAGCCCTCAGGCCGTTGGCCGCTTGGGCTCCCATCAAGGGGAACTGGGGACTGTGCTAACCGGTGACCCACAGCCTGTCCCTGCCCACTCCAGAGGAACCAAGGAACAGTTTGCAACTGGCAGCCCCCGGGCCAGTGGCGGTTTGCACAGCCAATCAAGGAGAATTGGGGACTCTGCGCACCCCGTGATCCCCAACCCACCTGTGCCCACTCCAAAAGCACAAGGGACAATTCGCAACTGGTGGCCCCCAGCCCCCGGCTCACCCACGCCCAATTCGGGGACATAGGGAACAGTGGACACAGGTACGCGGAGCTCAGACCTGGAGCACTGGGTACAAAGCGCCTGCTATCCAGCCTGTGGGCACGGAGCCCTGCAGGGTGGACTGGCTCCGTAGGAGAAAGGAGGAAGCACCCTGCTGAGGGGAGCGGCAGTCTTCGGAAAGTCTTGACTCAGTGTGAGAGCTAAACTACCCAGAAGAAGAGCTGAGAGTACCTACCATCTAGGCCAGCAAAGAGCAAGAAGGCAGTGGGTGAGTTGCCCCTAATTGGTGAACCTCAAGGACAGCAAAACTAAAGACTTAGGCTGGACAAAGAAGGGCACCTAGGAACTGGGCTGGAGACTGGACAAGAGCAAAGAGTGCATCTCAGGAAGGGAGCAAAGCTAAACTAGTATCTGACCAGCCTGACGCAGCCAAGAAGACCAAAAGAACAGGCTTGGCCAGACTGGTTAAGACAGCAGAAGGGTTTTTTGTTTTGTTTTGTTTTGTTTCGATTTGTTTTAATTCCTTCTTCCTTTCTGTCCTTCTTTATTTTTTGATTCCTTCTTACTCCCTTCCCTTTATTATCCCTAGTCCCCTCCTTCTTTTATTTATTTTTGGTTTTAATTAAAATTGTTTCCTTTAATGTATTGTTCCTTTCTTTCCTTCTTTCTTTTTTATTGCTCCTTCCTTCCTTCCTTTCCTTATTTTATTCTTTCTTCCTCCCTTCCCCTTTTTTCCTTCTCTTCTTTACCCACAGGTGAGACATTAAAATCTGGAGCTGTGAAAAGACCAGAGTTAGACCCAGACAGGGGTCATCCCAGAACACAGAGACAATGAGACAAATTTCACTTTGCTACTCCAGAGAACTTGCAAGGTGGGAGCAGTGAACACCAGTACACCTGCTGGAAGAGGAAATCCACCAACAAAGGAAACACCAGTAGAAAACAATGGAAGAGGGTGAAGGAGGAAGTGGAACCCACACTAACCTCAATCCAGGACTGAATGGATAATACACCAATTGGTGGGGAAATTACTCACAACAAACAACTGATCAAGAGTGAGAGAGAAGCCTCCAAACCTTGTTCACACAGAAGAATCAGCTTCAACACAACCTGTCCACACCTACAAAACAGAATACAAGGTGTGATAGACAGAGTGACCCTCAGTTAACAGCTGGAGGAAAGGACCCACCAAAGAAAGACCCAACAACAACTAAAGTCCAAAGACATACAGAGAACCAACATAAATGACAGTCTAAGACCAGCGAGCTCAGGAGACTACACCACTGAATCTTGCAGGTATTATACCATAGAAGCTTATGCCATAAAACCAGGGAATCAGAAAAAATCTATTTAAGAAACAGAGGCTACCAAGAAGAGTCTCACAAACAAAGGGAAGACAGAGAAATAATCCCCAAATGAACGGAAAGGAGGAAGCCCCAGAAATAATGATAAATGAAACACAGGCAAGTCAACTATCACATATTGATTTCAAAGCATTGGTTACCAGGAAGCTCAATAAGCTCGATGAGCTCATAGAGAATTACCAGAAACTACAGGGAAACTACAATGAACTCACTACAAACTATATCAACATGAAAAGGAAATAGAAACTATCCACAAGGGCTATAAGGAAATGAAGAATACAATATCTGAACTGAAGAACACAATACAAAGAATCAAAAGCAGGCTCGATGAAGCAGAGAATCAGATAAGCGAGATAGAGGAAGGTAGAAAAAAACACCCAGAAAGAGCAAGAAAAGGAAGAGAGGCTCAGAAAAAATGAAGAAGTATGAAGGGAAATGTAGGACAACATGAAAAGCAATAATATCTATATAATAGAAATACCAGAAGGAGAAGAGGAAGAGCAAGAGATAGAAAACCTGGTTGAAAAAGTAATCTGATGGAAAATTTCCCTAATCTGATGAGAGAAAAAGTCACACAAATCCAGGAAACACAGAGAGTCCCAATCAAAAGGACCCCAAACAGGCCTACTTCAAGACATATCATAATTAAAATGGCAAAATACCAAGACAAAGAGAGAATATTAAAGGCAGCAAGGCAGGAACGGGACGTAACATACAAGGGAGCCCCAATAAGACTAGCAGCTGACTTCTCAATGGAAAAACTACAAACCAGAACAGAATGGCAAGAAATATTCCAAGTAATGAGAACCAGAAGCCTACAACCAAGGCTACTATACCCAGCAAAGCTCTCAATTAAGATAGAAGGCCAAATAAAGAGCTTCCCAGACAAAATAAGTCTAAAAGAATACACGTCCACCAAACCAGCTCTGCAAGAGATTCTAAAGGGACTGCTTTAAGAAAAGGAAGGAAAAGTGAGAGAGAGAGAGGAACACAGGTACAAAAAAGTGGAAATGAGTAAGCACCTATCAAAAACAACCTTAAACATAAATGGATTAAATGATCCAATCCAAAGACATAGAATAGCTGAATGGATAAGAAAGCACAACCCACACATATGCTGCCTACAAGAGACCCACCTCAGGACAAAAAACCTACACAGACTCAAAGTGAAGGGCTGGAAAGAAATTTTT
This sequence comes from Micronycteris hirsuta, assembly GCA_004026765.1. Lineage (NCBI taxonomy): Eukaryota > Metazoa > Chordata > Mammalia > Chiroptera > Phyllostomidae > Micronycteris > Micronycteris hirsuta. The sequence continues at coordinate 20,929 of PVJI01018094.1, forward strand.
CAAGCAAACAGACAGGAAAAAAAAAAAAGCCGGGGTAGCAATACTCATATCAGAAAAAAAATTGACTTCAAAAAGGGGCCCTAAAAAGAGACCCAGAAGGACATTTCATAATACTCAAGGGAAGAAGACATAAACATTGTAAATATATATGCACCCAACACAGAAGCACCAAAATACATAAAGAAAATCTTGGAGGACTTCAAGAAAGATATTGATAGCAACATAATTATAGTAGGGCATTTTTAACACCCCACTGTCAAAAATGAACAGATCTTCCAAACAAAATGTCAAAAAAGATATAGTGGCATTGAACAATGGCCTAGATCAAATGGACTTAACTGATATATACAGAGCCTTTCACCCCAAAGAAGCTAAATATACATTCATTTGAAATGCACATGGAACATTTTCAAAGATAGACCATATGATAGGACACAAAACAAACCTCAGCAAATTCAAGAAAATTGAAATCATGTCAAGTATTTTCTCTGACCACAAGGGACTGAAATTAGAAACCAACCCAAAGGAAAAAACCCCAAACATTCAAAATCATGGAGATTGAATACCATGCTATTAAACAATGAATGGGTCAAGGTTGAGATTAGGGAAGAAATCAAAAAGTTCCTTGAAACAAATGAAAATGAACTAACAACAACCCAAAACTTATGGGACACAGCGAAGGCAGCCCTCAGAGGGAAGTTCATAGCGATACAGACGTACGTTAAAAAAAAAAAAAAAGAAACATTTCAAACAAACGACCTAACCCTATGCCTACAAGAAGTTAAGGAACAACAATAAAGACAGCCCAAGAGCAAGTAGAAGTAAGGAAATGATCAAGATCAGAGCAGAATTAAATGACATAAAGACTAAAAACAAAATTCTAAGGATCAATGAATCCAGGAGCCGGTTCTTTGAAAAGATAAACAAAATCAAGAAGGCTTTTAGCATGCTCATCAAGAAAAAAAGAGAGGATCCAAATAAACACAATCAAAAATGAAAGAGAAAAGATTACAACTGATGTCACAGAAATACAAAGGATTGTAAGAAACTCATACGAAGAACTGTATGCCAAGAAATATGAAAACCTAAGTGAAATGGACAAATATCTAGAAAAATATAATCTTCCAAAACTCAATGAAGAAGAAACAGAAAGCCTGAACAGACCAATAACAGGTGCCAAAATTGAAGTAGTAATCAAAAAACTCCCAACACACAAAAGCCCTGGACCAGATGGTTTCACAGGAGAATTCTACAAAGCATTTAAGGAAGAGCTAACCCCTATCCTTCAGAGACTATTCCAAAAACAAAATGATGGAAGACTCCCAAACTCTTTTTTTTAAAGATTTTATTTATTTATTTTTAGAGAGAGGGGAAGGGAGGGAGACTGTGAGGGAGAGAAACAGCAATGTATGGTTGCCTCTCACATGGCCCTCACTAGGGACCTGGACGGCAACCCAGGCATGTGCCCTGACTGGGAATCGAACCGGAACCCTTTGGTTCCCAGGCTGCGCTCAATCCACTGAGCTACACCAGCCAGGGCCCAAACTATTTTTATGAAGCCAGAATAATCCTAATTCCAAAACCAAATAAAGACACAACAAAGAAAGAAAACTCAGGCCAATATCACTGATGAACATAGATGCTAAAATTGTCAACAAAATATTGGCAAACCGCATCCAGCAATACATTGAAAAGATCATACACCATGACCAAGTGGGATTCATCCCAGGGATGCAAGGATGGTGCAATATTTGAAAATCAATAAATGTAATACATCACATAAACAAAAGCAAAGACAAGCCCGGCTGGGTATAGCTCAGTGGATTGAGCACGGGCTGGGAACCAGAGGGTCCCGGTTCGATTCCCAGTCGGGGCACATGCCTGGGTTGCGGGCCAGGTCCCCAATGAGGGCCATGTAAGAGGCAACCATACATTGCTCTTTCTCCCTTCCTTCTCCTCTCTCTGAAAATAAATAAATAAAATCTTTTAAAAAATTTTAAAAAAAAGCAAAGACAAAAATCACATAATCATACCAATAGATGCAGAAAAAGCATTCAATAAGATACAGCATCCGTTTATGATAAAAACACTTACCAAAGTGGGAATAGAGGGAGCAGTCCTCAAATTACTAAAGGCCATATATGAGAGTCCTACAGCCAACATCATATTCAATGGGCAAAAACTAAAATCTTTCCCACTAAGATCAGGAACAAGATGAGGTTGTCCATTATCACCACTTCTATCTCACATAGTATTGGAAGTTTTAGCTACAGCAATCAGACAAGAAGAGGAAATAAAAGGCATCCAAATTGGAAAGGAGGAAACAAAACTGTCATTGTTTACAGATGACATGATAGTGTACATAGAAAATCCTATAGATTCCTCAAAAAACTACTCAACCTAATAAATGAACTTGGCAAAACAACGGGATACAAAGTCAATATCCGGAAATCAGGGGCATTTTTGTATATGAACAATGAAACATCAGAAGCAGAAATCAGGGGAAAAATCCCATTTGACATAGCAACAAGAAAAATAAAATACCTGGGAATAAACCTAACCAAGGAGGTAAAAGACCTGTACTCAGAAAACTACACAACACTGAAGAAAGAAATCATGGAAGACACAAACATATGGAAACATATACCATGCTTATGGATCGGAAGAATCAACATCATCAAAATGTCCATGCTACCCAAAGTAATTTGTACATTCAATGCAATCCCTATCAAAGTACCAATGGCATATTTCACAGATATAGAACAAACACTTCAAAAATTTATATGGAACCATAAATGACCCCGAATATCAGCTGCCATTTTGAGAAAGAAGAGCAAAGTAGGAAGGATCACAATACCTGATATCGAACTGTATTACAAGGCCACTGTAATCAAAACAGCTGGGTACTGGCATAAAAACAGACAGATAGACCAATAGAACACAACAGAGAGCCCAGAAATTAACCCAAGAGTCTACAAGCAATTAGTCTTTGACAAAGGGGGCAGAAGGTTAAAATGGAGTAAAAATAGACTCTTCAAAATGGTCCTGGGAAATCTGGACAGCTACATGCAAAAAAATGAAACCTGAGCACCAAGTTACACCATACACAAAAATAAATTCAAGGTGGATCAAAGACTTAAATATAAGTTGTGACACCATAAAAGTCCTAGAGGAAAACATCGGTAGGAAAATCTCAGACATTCCACTCAGCAACATCTTCACTGATATGTCTCTTAGAGGAAGGGACATAAAGGAAAGAATAAACAAATGGTACCTCATCAAAATACAAAGCTTCTGAAGGGCTAAAGAAAACAGCATTAAAATAAAAAGAGAACTAACCGTATGGGAGAAAACATTTGCCAATGATACCTCAGACAAGGGTTTGATCTCCAAAATATATAAAGAACTCATATGACTCCACTCCAGGAAGACAAAAAAACACATTAAAAAATGGGCAAAAGACATGAACAGACACTTCTCCAAGGAGGACACACAGAGAGCCTAGAGTCATGAAAACATGTTCAGCATCATTAGCCATCAGAGAGATGCACATTAAAACCACAATGAGATACCACCTCACACCAGTCAGAATGGCCATCATCAACAAAGCAACAGATAACTGTTGGAGGGGATGTGGAGAAAAGGGAACCCTACTGCACTGTTGGTGGGAATGCAGACTGGTGCAGCCATTGTGGAAAACAGTATGGAATTTCCTCAGAAAACTAAAAATGGAACTGCCTTTTGACCTAGCAATTCCACTGCTGGGATTATACCCTAAGAGCCCTGAAACACCAATCCAAAAGAACCTATTCACTCCAACGTTTATAGCAGCACAATTTACAATACCTAAGTGCTGGAAGCAACCTAAGTGCCCATCAGGAAATGGGTGGATCAAGAAACTATGGTACATTTACACAATGAAATTCTACGCAGCAGAGAGAAAGAAGGAGCTTATACCCTTTGCAACAGCATGGATGGAACTGGAGAGCATTATGCTAAGCGAAATAAGCCAGGCAGTGAGGGACAAATACCATATGATCTCACCTTTAACTGGAATGTAATCAAGAAAAGAAAAAAGAAAAACATAACCAGAGACACTGAAATTAAGAACAATCTAACAATAGCCAGAGGGGAGGGTGGAGAGTACTATGGGGAGAAGGGTTTTCAGGAATCAGTATAGAGGACACATGGACAGAACCAAGGCTGGACAGGGGAAGGAGGTGGTACTGGAGGGGGTGAAGGGAGGGGAGGGGAGAGGAAGCAGACAACTGTAATTGAACAAGAATAAAATACTTTAAAGAAATTTGTCCTTTGAATGCAGTACTTTTGCCCAATGTACAGAAAAAGTAGGAAGAAGAACACAGCTCATAGTCTATTCCTCAATCCCTGGCTAAGTTCTTCTAGAAGAAAGACCACAAAACCATAGTGCTTTGTATTGAATGACATTCTTACCCACCCATCAAGTCACTGTAAGTATGAAATGAGCACATCTTCCTATAATTGCCTGGTGAACAACTAAATCATTTAATGCATTTGGAAACAAAAGCAGAGGCAAGCACATATACCAAAGGAAATAAATCATGATTCATTACTCTACATAACTCTTTCCTCGAACCCTACAAATATGTGATTCAGAAACTAAAAAGCAGCCTCTTCCAGTACATCTAAAGTCAGTCTCCTATTTATTCACAAGGATACTAGCCCTGCTCATGTAGAACCCAGCTGATCACAAAATAGCAGCTTTATTTGAATGGGAGAGGAACAATGGAACACATATACAATACAAGCATTGAGGTAAATGCTCTGCCTTTTGGATTCCCCTCACCTTTTCCCACCTTTTCCATGCATGAATGTGCACACACACACACACACACACACACACACACGGTCCAGACACAGGCAGTTTGAAGCCTGATCCATGTGTGGAAAACAGCAATGTGGGAATTCAGGAAACAGCATCAGAACTATGCTCCAAGGCCAAGACCTGCTGCAGCATTTGGGAACCAAGTTACTCCTGGGGTACTCTTGGGATCCAGAATTTTGGAAATAAATTGGCTGTAGAAAAATAAAGCTGCCTGCAGGTCTATTCCCCAAGCATCTCATAGGGTCTTTTTTGAGTAACCTGGGTTTGCCTCTTTATGATTTATGCAGGGCTTCACTTCAGCTTTACTAAATACCATATCTCCTTCAGCAGTTTGAGTTTCTGGAAAGGGCCAGACTGGCTATACTTCTCGATGGGGTTTGTTGTCAAAGTCCTAGGTTAGCTGGAGCAAGAGAGAGGTAGGGAGACCGAGGAACGCACATCAAAGTCTGCACTCTAAAAGGTGGTGGGATGAGAGGAAGAGTGTGATTTAGTGAAATGATAAAAAACAAATGACTGAAAGTGAGTCAGATAGAAATGAAATTTCTGAGCCAGTAAGTCTTTAAATGTACAAACTTTGCACAATTGAAAAGAAGTTCATGTTCTAACATCACCCTTTGCAAATAAACTCTTGATTGATTTGGTGCTTTCTGTATCTCTATAGTTGCCAACCTGTCTGAGAGTTGTTATCCCAATTGGAGGAGGAGAAGTAGTCTGTGGTTGCAGTGGAGATTTATCTTCTCTGGCACACTGCCCAATTTCAAGAACTACAGGCAGAATGCCAATGCCATTCCCATGTGATTTAAAGCAGGCCCAACTTGCAGACCTCAATCAGCCTTCTCTTAAGATCTGCCATAGTCTTGTGATATTCACCAGGAAAAACCCTTGTAAAAGTGCAAATATGTAACCTGGGAAGGGTTAAATATTAAACCATCTTTGGTGTGCTCTGATGGAAAGGGTATAGACTTTTGGAGTCACTCAAGCCCAGATTCCAGTCACAGGTCCAGTACTGACTAATGAGGTAAATTATTTAACCACCCTGGGCCACAGTTCCCTCATCTGTAAAGTGGGGATAATTTCTCCACAGTGAGGGGTTGCTGTGAGGATTAAATGAAATAACAGTTAGAGGCCATATCATGTTGCCTGACATTTAGTAATCACTTAACACATTTTATTCCTTTCTGTCCTTCCATTCAGTTTTTTTAGGGAATTCTGGAAGGTAGGTCAATGGGTTTGCTTAGTGGCCTACAGGGATCAAGTCCATTGTAATCACTCTTGCCTGTCAACCTTGCTCAGCAGTGCTATGTGGTTCTAAGTATATGGGCTTTAGCACCAAAAGAATCTAGTGTCACAGTATGTGTTCTGTTGCTCACTAGCTATGTAACTTTGGACACATTTGGAGCTGTTCCCTCATTTGTAAAATACGTAGTAACAGCACCTATTTTATAGGGCAGTGGTGAAGATAAAATGACAACCATATACAAACATTAGCTGATATTGTTATTTGTAATATTTTGTGCAATGGGCTAACTAGTGTTTACTTTTTGTTGTAACAAGCAGTTTGTAATCTAAACTAGTAAATGGTTTCAGCAAGTGTTGAAAATCCTTAAGCAATGACAGCTATGTGTTCCTGGCTTCCTGGTCTTGGACAAGGAATTTGGGGTGGTACTGGAGCATCTGTAGAAACCTCAGTCCCAGGCTGTTGGACTTCTCCATTCCCCTACAGGATTTTCATGGTGATATGAAAGTAGGTGAGCAAAAGAAGGACTCCTAGGAGGTGCTAAAGGAGATCCTGAAATGATAGAATGCTGTCACTGTGGACTGTGGGCCTGGGACACTCAGGTCTCCAGCTCTTCAAATCCCAAACTTTCTCCTGCCTTAGAACATTTACATATATTTTCTTTTTGCCGATGACACTACACATAACCCCTGCACTCTTATCTACTCTTTTCCCACTCTTGATCTTGCTAACTCAATCTTATTTCTCAGGCCTCAACTTAAATGTCACTTCTTCAGACAGGTATCCTCTGAGTAGTACCCTCTATTCCAGTCTCATGTTTATGTTTAAACATTCATGTGAATTGCATATTCTATATGATAAATTATATCAGAACTAGTTTTAATATAAAATGAGATAATATTTAACTTATTAAATAGGTAAATTATTTAAGTTTGTCTCCCAGTATAGAAAATTATTGGTCAAGGAAAAAGCTTCAGACTTATTCTGTAGCATTGTGTATACCTGACACCTTCTTACTTACTTCCTTTACTTCCTTATAGATACCCATAGGGTGGCCTGAGTTAGTAATTTTTTATAGTTATTCCTGTCCTTTGGTGGGAATATTGAACTAAATGATCTTTAGCGTTCCTTGTAACTCTTGACTGCTGACAGTTTTCAGAACGCTGCTGAAATCCTAGAGTGTGGAGCTATATCAGAAGTGTCAGCCACATCTTCCCGCCTCCCAATTCCTTGATCTTGGTGTATAACAGGGAGTTTTAAAGTGTGATGAGAAAATGTGGATGTGAACTGTTTAAGCAGAAGGTGGTATGTTTATTTCGAGCCTAGCAAATAAGTGAGATCAAAAGAAAGTGCAGGCAAGAGCAGTAGGGAGTAGATTAATTAGAGTGTGACTGGCTGGCTCAATGCCTTTGATGGCAAAAAGATAGTTCCAGATAATTTTATGGATAATGTTTCTTCCTGTACCCCAATCAGAACTGTAAACCAGGAATAGATTTACTAAAAGGCAGCCCAGTGTAGTTGCAAACAGACATTTTTCATTCAGGCAGTACTGAGATAGTATCTCCACAATCAACTAGTTATGTAACCTTGGATAAAACACTTAAACTCTCAAGTCTCAATTTTAAAATTTATTGGTTGAACAAATATGTACTGAGTATTCACTATGTGTTCAACACTGTTCTAATCACTTGGGATACACTGGTGAACAAAATAGTAAAAACCCCTGCCTTTATGGAGCTTACATTTTGGAGAAATGTGGGAATGGTGGGTAGACATGTAAAGATTTTGAGGATTTGTGATGTTGTCCACACAGTCTTGGATCATGGTAGGTACTCAATAAATAGTATTTATTTACAATAATAATAATTAGTAATAATATTACATTTTTTAAAGATTTTATTTATTTATTTTCAGAGAGAGGAGAAGGGAGGGAGAAAGAGCAATGTATGGTTGCCTCTCAATGGCCCTCACTGGGGACCTTGCCCACAACCCAGGCATGTGCCCCGACTGGGAATCGAACCGGGACCCTCTGGTTCCCAGCCTGCGCTCAATCCATTGAGCTACACCAGCCGGGCCTAATAGTAGTATTACATTTTAACAAAGTGTTCACCATCTGTGAAGCCAGATAATTTCTACACAAACTTAATTTTTTTCCAAGGGGTTGCTAAAAGACCCTTGAAGAAAACTCAGGTGAAGCCAGGTAATTTCTGTACAAGAGATAATAGAGATGAACAAAGTTCTTGCAAAACAGTAATAGCAAGTGGCTTGTATGAGTTTTTCCATTCTAGGTGGCAGTTTTTTTCTACTATGGTTTTCTAAGCAGAGTTTCACTACAGTCAAATTTAGTCCAGGTTGGCCCTAAGCGGTTGGTTTAAGCTCCATTTGGGTAAACTTTCCTCCATTTTCTCTAGGTGATCAAAGAGCATAAATCTGGGATCATGACATTTCTTTACAACACAGGTGGCAAATACAGGGCCTTCGGGTCGAATCTGGCCCTCCATCTTGTTTTATTTGGCCCAGCACCTTGTTTCTACCTGGCGGCAGCACCGAGCTCTCACTCACCTGTTAAGGAGTAGTTACATTTATACAGTCCTAAAATTACATTCGGCCATTTGAAGGCAACCACGCGGCTGATGTGGCCCCCAGTAAAAATGAGTTTGACACACCTGCTTTACAACCATTTTTGTCATGCTCTTACCCAGGTGACACTAATCAACCAAACTTTTGATTTGAATTCAATATATCACCCGTCTAGTCCCACAGTCCCTTTTCTAGAAGCATAGTGTCAGAAGGGGGCAAGAAAAGGAATGTGCCCATAATTTTTCATGGTTTGTAGTTTCTACCTTGATTTAAAAAGTTGCAGTTTTGGCCCTGGCTGGTATAGCTCAATGGATTGAGCACGGGCTGCACACCAAAGGGTCGCCAGTTTGATTCCCAGTCAGGGCACTTAAAAAAATAATAATAAAATAAATTAAAAATAAAAAAAGTCTAAAAAAAGTTACAGTTGTTACCCTGTTACAGAACAATAAAACCATGACTTGTGTTTCACAATTTTGGTAGTTCATTTCACAAGGTGTCATGTTTCATGCACTATCACATTTCCAGCATTTCCATTACTGCTCCACTCCTGTAGGAGTGGGGCAGGCATTGATCAGGTGTTATGGAAACATTGTGTGCTGTGGGCTAGCACCATCCTCTCTTCCTCTCCCTTAACCTAGGTTTCAGTTCTCACCATAGGTGTCTCTCTATCAGATTACTTATTACATTGTTTTTCATTATTTATTTTCTGGATTCCCAACTAGACTTTAGGTTTCCCCAAGGTCACAGACAGTGTCTTATTTGCTGTTGTATCCCAACACCTAGCACATACTGCGTATGGCACATAGTGGGTGCTCAGGAAATATTTGTTGAGTGAAAGAAACATGTATTTCAAGACAGGTGTTTGTGTAAATTAGGCATTTATAATCCTTTTCAATTCTCCATCCTACTGAGGCAGTAGATAGTCAGGAGGGAAGAAACTCTGGAGGTACCCAAGGGCTAAGATAAAAGACATTGATACAGGACGGAGACCCTGTTCTAAGACCAGTTGTTCGTGCTTTCTGGAAAGGCACTGAACCATGGTGACTCATGAATGCATCTGCACAGATGTTACATGACCCCTGCTTCATTATAGTAGCATTATAATAAATTTACATTGTGGGACCCCTTCCCAAGTGACCAATCACGGAAAATCATGGGAGACCACATGTGCAGTAGCTTTAAAGTAATATAATTACTTGTATATGTGCAATAAAACCCTGCCAAAACTAGCCAGGAAATATCCGCCCTATAAGAACAGAATCCCTCCAGCCCCGGAGGTCAATCTCTGCCCAGAGTTGGCCCACTCCCATGTTCTGTGGAGTGTACTATCACTTAATAAATCTGCTCTCTTTCTGCTACAAACTCTGTGTGTTCGGTTCAATTCTTTGAACATGATCAACAAAAACCTGGTTACCTGTGCCCACCTGCTATACTACTTTGTGTTTAAATTGAAAATCAAAGATATTTTTCTTAGCATTTTGGTAATGTTGAGCACTGAGTAGGTAAACTCATTGCTCTGCTGTATCCCTCTGCCCCAGGTGGAAACCCTTTGAAGCCATTACGTTTAAAAAAAAACAAAAACAACTCATCACCCTGTTTCTTGGAACACAAACTCTAGATTCAGAACTGCTTCAATTTAAAAGTTTTTTGAATTCCCAGCCTTCTGAAAGCCTTAAGTTTTTTCACAACTCCTCTATTCCACCCTCTCCAATTTGCAACTGAACCACTTCTCCCAGCGATGTACTTCTTTGCCAGCCATTTCCCACCTTCGTGTTTCTCACTAAGAACACTGGCAGTAGTGTAAAAGTAGCATTGGGTTTGGGATCTTGAGAGATTTGAGTGTGATGCTGCTACTGACAAGCTGTGAGAACTTCAACAAATAGCTTGACCCTTCTGACTCTCAATTTCTTGATTTGTAAAAAATAGGGAGAACAATCTCTGTCCTGTCTTTTAAGACCACACTGGCTTGTTTTGAGCTTCAGATCAAACAATGTTTGTGAAACCTTGGAAACTGAAATATATGGTTATTTTTACACTAACCCTTCCTCCACTCAATTAGGCACCAAGCACTTATTCAGTCTTAAAGGCTCTAGCTTGGGGCTATAGTGGATGGAGGAAAGCATTGTTCTTCCTATCCTCTTGAAAAGTTGATCTAAGCTTAGGAGTTATTGCCCTCAGGCCTGTTCAGTAAGCATCAGGGGGAGCCCTTCCCTTGGTTTCTCAACAGCATATTTTTAAGGTGCTCTTTAGATACTCTAGTTTCTACCTTCAGGCCTGTTTTCTCCTCCCTAGTGAAAAGTGGTTCCTGTGGGGGAAGGGGAAAGGAACACTTCTAAATTCTTCCTCTCTTGCATCAGAAATCCCAGGGTCCCCAGACTACAATTTTTCAGGCATAATTCCTTTACATCCTTAAAGGTCTACCTCATAAGGTATTTTACACTGATCCTAGGCAGATAAGTTACATTTTGCAGAAATTTTACTTATTCTCAGAGTGCAGGTTTGGCTGCTCTGTACAAAGCCAAGAACATCCCCCCTGCCTTTGTGGTCAAAAAACACCCTGAGGGTTTGCCTCTCCTTGAGTCCTGGCTTTGCATTTGAGTCTGCTCTGAAAGCTCCTAGGGGAATTCCCCAGGTTAAATTTGACCAGATGTTTAATGTCCTGCTCAAATCACACTCCCAATTATTTTTTTTTCAATTTGAATAGTTTTTGCACAGACCCTGGCCCCTGACCCCATTCACTCAAACCTGGCCCCTACTCTAGCTAGTTCTTCATGCTGGGAGTAGTTGCTTACTTTGCAGGCTGAGGATCCCTGGTTAATTAGTCTTGGGTTTACTCTTTCCCTCATTTAAAATCATCTTCATATTTACCTTAGAGCACAGGTGGCGAACACAAGGCCCGAGGGCCAAATCCCGCCCTCCACCTTGTTTTATCTGGCCCAGCACCTTATTTCTACCCGGTGGCAGCGCTGAGCTCCTTGCCCCTAGTTAAGGAGTACTTACATTTATACAGTCTTAAAATTACATTCAGCCCTTTAAAAGCAACTGCAAGGCTCACGTGGCCCCTGGTGAAAATGAGTTTGACATCCCTGTGGCCTAGAGGGTTTCCACCCTCTGATTCTGCAGAGTTGATTTTACCACAATAAGTATTTTTCAAATAGAGATCAAAATGAAATCTGCACCACCATCTTCTAGAGCAAGAGTGGACAGACTGCTACTGAGAATTTTTAAAAGCATTTTTAGAGTTGTTAAAAGAAACAAAAGAGAATGTGTATCTGAGACTAGATGTGTAGCTTGCAAAGTCTAAAATATTTACTATCTGGCCCTTTATAGAAAAAGTTGGCTGGCCCCTAAAATGTTCCACAATACCCAAAACGCAGTTTTGACTTTATCACCTTCTTTCCCAAGTTACAGGACATTTCTGACTTATTTATTGCCACACTTTACCATCTCGTTTCTGTGTTCCATTCATTTTCTAGTCTAGCTGTGAAGAGTTTAAAAGGCTTCTGTTGTACCTCATGAACTAACATTTCATTTCTTTCCCAGGGAATAAACTAACTTCCTTTGGTGAGACCAGCTCCCAGTTCCCTTCCCTCCTCCCTTTGGCTTTGGTAGACACTTGGAAAGTAGGAGATCCTTGTTTATTTTCACCAAGTCTTAGAAAAATGCCCAAGGTAATTTGAAGATGGAGCAGATCTTAAATATGGAGAGATTTCTGTGGAAGACTAAACTATGGAGACACTTAAAATACTACTGCAAATGGAAACTAACTGTTTTACCCACCAGGTGATTTATTTCCATAGCTCTTTGGAGAAGGCAGGATCAGTTTACTAGGACTCAGCTTACTCAGCAGAAGGACTAATCTCCTCCGCTAAAACTGATTTTCTGCCAGAATTTAATCTTACGCACTGGTTTTCTTTGTGGACTACCTTCATTGTTACTGAGGGTGAGTCACACCTAAAGACTGTTGTCAGACTCAAAGAACATCAGCAGTTAGTCCAAACACAAATACTTAGTGAATAACTATGAGATACCTAGCACATGATTGGGGCCATTTGGGGCACAAAGAAGTCTTAAACTTGGACTCCACCTCTAAAAACTCCAGTGCAGGTTGAGATACAAATGTTAAAATAATTGTGTAAGGGGTTATCTAATACAATTCAGATGAGGGAAAAACCTCAATTTTAAACAGTATCTCCAGATTGTCCTACTGATTGCATGCATATATTTGTCAAACACTCATTTTATTTTGAAGATATGGTTGCAGTAACCAGGTTTGCTATAATAGGGAAGATAGCTACATGAACTTTTCTTGGCAAAGAAGGTATATTGAATGTGTTCAATGAAGACTTATTGAATTGCCATAGGTAGAAAGTTAGTAGAGGACATCCCAAGCTCATGCAATAATATCACTACTAAGGTTTACAATCTGAAAAACTCTGGTTTGTTTCCAGTAAAAGTGAGTAGACAGTTTGTGTAGAGGCTAGGAAAAGTTCAGTTCACCTATGTAATTAACGTTGATCTG